>JAMZAV010003817.1:0-92603 GCA_024449915.1 Sweltsa coloradensis
AATAGAGTGGCATATTCTTCAGCGTGTGAGGAGTGTCGGAGATGAGGCGACGAAGAAGAGATTTAGCTGATTTCACACCTGCTTCCAAATACTGCCGAAGTTGGTGCATAGGGAGGATTGAAGTGCCATTGGATTTGTCGACTTGCTAGAGAGTCGGAGAGCGAAGTTTCACATTTGGCGAGGAAATCTTGAACTTCACGAATGTGGCGAGCAGCACCCACATAGTTGCGTCCACAATCAGAGTAGATGTGTGATGGCAGACCTCTACGCGAGATGAACCTATCCATGGCTGCTAAGAAGACTTTGGTGGAGAGCTCGGAAACCATTTCTAGGTGTACAGCTTTGGTAGCCATGCATACAAACAAGCATTAGTAGCCCTTCGTACTTGGAGCATTTCTGCGGTTGCTGGTCTTCACTGAGAAGGGTCCAGCATAATCAGTGCCCGTGTGCATGAAGGCACGTGAGGGCTGTACGCGAACCGCTGGGAGGTCAGCCATTTTGGGTTGCAGAGGCTTTGCCCGGAACTTGTGGCAAGTGAGACAACTATGGATGCGCTGTCTGGCATATTTTGGCATATATTTAGCTCCAAGACAGCCTTTACAGCAATTTGAGCAAGGGAGAACTATACTCATAATCATAACACAAAAATATTTTCAATTTTTTTTTAGGGCACAAAAAGTTGCGCCCCTGGGCTAGAGCCTAGTTAGCCTAATGGTTAATACGGGCCTGGGCACAAATCAGTTATCATTTAAAACTGGTAATTTATCTATATTTTTCGACCTTGCTTAAAGTAAAAGAAGATAATAGCAGCACATGCAAATTTACCTGGTATTTTAATGCATGTAAATAAGTTGTACTCTTCTTTCTTTGGACACGGCGAATTCCTCGATTACTTGCACAACGCAGCAGCGTTTAACGTGTTCTCCTTACAACAGCTCTGGGCCGACTAAAATCATGCCCATCCTGCCGGAGTTCCAACGCTTATTGCGAGGCAACGATTCGGCTATTTCCGAATAAAACTGACTGAGCAGGCGCAACCTGGGCGCAACTTCGTCTAGCCCGTAGAAGGCTCACTCGAGTCAAGCGTTGTTCGCTGTTTCCTTACCGCGCGCGCGCTCACATTGAAAATACAAACTATTTGATTTTATGTAAATGTGTACCACGACGTCTTCAACTCGTATATGTGAGTGATTGTTGGCGGGAAGAGTAGGAGGGGCACATGCCCCAATGCCCTTATGGTAGAGCCGCCTCTGGCTGCTACGGTGACTTTAAAAGCCCCACTATGGGTGCCAATGTAACAAAACGCGTCCCTGCTGACTACGCTCCCTATTCAAAACCCACACTGGTGCTAGACTGTGTAACAAAACGAGGCACTTCCTGGCCAAAGAGTGCAACCAGAATCCTATCCCTACCTAATGTGTATGATAAGATGGTTCAACCTAACTATGGAATTTCTATCATTCATACACAAAATATAGACTCACCAATCCCACCAAAATTGAGTACACCACTGAAACTCGGACGTAACCCCACTGAAAGGAACTTATAGAATAACACCACAATTTGTGAATCAGTAATTATGAAGTAATAATGCAGTCTCGAATTCATAGATTGGTCTGTATTCTCCTTTCCAAGGTAGACGTTTCTCAATAGGAGACATACGTAACATGTGGCCTACTTAATCAGTACTGATTTCTGTCTAGAGAATACATGCGTCTTTATCATTAATGATTATGGTGTCAGATGGACAGCTTTAGAAAATGACTTTGAAGATAATTTTAGTTATATTTGGCCTAAACAGATCGGCAATTTTTAAATAAGGTGTTAAAATACTCATCACTCGTCAGCTCAAGGACATCTCATCCCTCTAGTATGCCGTGGAAGAACAGTCCGGCTTAATCCCATCCACACGCAATGACAATCCAGTCTCGTCGTATTCTCTTGTGATCCGGTCTTGTCCTACCACGATAATATCCTTCCGTAGATCTTCTTGTTTTTGAAGCTTTTAAAAACCCGAACTTTAATTATCTTGATATTAATGTTATAATTCTGTAGCTCACTTAATTAGACGAGTGAGCGCAGCGAACGTAGTCTTTCCTAACGCTATACTCGATCGGGCCTTGGCCGTGAGCATTGTCCAATGTCTGTCTGTCTGTCCGGGCTCATACGGCTGAACGGCCAAATAGATTGAGCTGAAATTTTAAACACACATCTGTGACCAGGTTACTGAGAACTGCTAACAAAATGAGCAATATCCGTTGCGATTTAAGCTCACAAGAAATAAAAATTTGAAAAATTTGAACTTAGATTGTAAATGTTTAAAATACCCATTAGTAAAATAGAACACAGCCTGTGAAAGTTTGCGATCAGATGAACCAAGTAAATGTTTATTATTATTTTGTTTTCATTATGTATGGCTTCTGTCATTCTGTAAATGATGCTGGGCCATTGCTTGCTATCAAGGATACTATTATACACTTTGTTTGGGCTGGTGATGATCTACAAGAAACAGTGCGACGTATTTTATCTCGCAAACATCAGCTGGTAAGTAGGGTAGTATATTACTTTCCGAAACTAGAATGCGAGCTCTGGCAGTCGTTGTCGGGGACCCCCCATATTCTCTGACGACCTTCCCAATGACGACGACCAGGACAAAACGAACGATGACAAAGACGATGACGACCACGACGCGAGAACCCTCCCTTTTCTTTCACCTTTACCCGTGGCTATTTCTGACCAGCACCAGCATGGGATTTTCCTCCCTATATCCTCTAGGCAAGAGTGGTGATTTTTGACCTAGCAGTTGTCGCACTCTTAATCCAAACTAAAACGGGGGACATATGAGACCAGCCTTTTTTCATAATACACTCTAAATTAAAAGAGCGGAAAAACACTCAAATCGAGTGAAATTTCGCTCCTTTTTTAGCTTGTATTTGCACCACTCTTTCTGAGTGACCACCACTCCTAGAATTGAGTGAAATAATTCCACTCAATTATAGAGCGAAATTTTCACTCTGAAATAAGGGTGATAATCGCTTATAAAAGATCGAAATTCACTCAAATAATAGCGATATTTTGGCTTCAAAGATACTCTCTATTGAGGCTATTAATAACTCAAATAGAAGCGAAAATCACTCAAAATTGAGACAAACTAACTTCCCTAAATAAATATCGCAATTCAATCAAAAAGTAGCGGTGGGAGGGAAAGGGAGATAAATCGCTCAAGTAGCTTTAAATTCAGTATACGTATTGCATATAGGTACACATGATATATTATGTTATTTTCAACTCATGTTAATAGTTCAATATCTTAAAACTACAAAATAGTATTATAGCAGCTGTATGCAAACATCACATTGATATGTAGATGGACGACTGCGTTCTCTCTCCTCACTGTGGACGCCCATGAAAAGGCATGCATATAATAATTTCCATTAAGTTTTATCTAGGCCTACACAGGATATATTATGTTGTTTTCAACTAGAACAATGAAAACACAATGAACTATTCGTGCATATAGAAGTACAACAGATGTCGACATTTAGGCCCTACCTTTTACTTTTCGGCGTTTTCCGCAGAAATGCCCTTCCTATTAGAACGTTGCACACTTATAGTTATGAATATGAATATGAATAGTTATGACTGGTGTAGTACCAGTCATAACTATTTTTCCTTGAAGACTTACACTGGCAAATGGCAATGCGCACACGGTCAAGAAACAAACAGACACTGACGAGTTAGTTGGTTTCGACGATGCTGGACGTGTACAGAGGACCGTTGATATATATATTGGAATGCCCTACCTCGTTCTTTGTCATGAGTATAGTTCGTCCGTTTACATTTAACGAATTTCGTCTTTTTTGCCGACTCAGCGGGAGCATGTAAGCCACTTGTTATAACCAATTACAAGGGTTGTAAATTGAAATTCTGTCTTCGCTGACGGTCGTCAATGTTGCCCGGCTGTAGTTTCATTGTGCATCTCTTTGGCAAACCAATGAAGCGCAATAATGGGAACCAAACTAAGTGGCCTGGCGACGGGTTTGCTATTCATTATAATAGATATGTCAATCACTGGAGATCTCCGAGACTATTTCCCGGTGAACCAGAGAAAGATGATCTTGTCGAGAGGTGTGAACAAATCTGGTCTTTTATCCCTTTGAGGAACTCCAAATTCGTCAACTATAAACGGACGAACTATACATGACAAGCAATTATTACCAGTGACATGTTTGAAACGTCGCCGGTAAAATCTCTGCTATTCATCCCCTAGACTTGGCATCGATCACGACAATACAGTAGACATACAATAAGGAGAAGCCCCATTCATCGCTTAGATAAATCTCAACACTAATCCCTTGAACAAGCTTTATGCATCGCTCACTATTGACTCAACATCGCTAACTCAAGACCGGTGTCACATGGTCACTCAGCACATTTGAGCTAAATAATGATCACCCAATACATCGAGTGACAATTCCAGTTAAAAATGAGTGACGAACACTCAAAACGAGTGAACTGACCATCCGCTTGGCGTATTGAGTGAAACAAACCACTCAAATAATTTAGCGTGTAGGATGACGACAAACCGTTGACGCACCCTGAAACCAAAAAATTATAAACCACTTTCTCTGTTTGCCTAGGCCTAAATATTTTATTTTTTTGTTTTTTTTTGGATTAAGGACGCGTCAACCGTTTATTTTATTTATTTATTTATTTAACGTCTATCCTATTCAGTTATAAAAACTGATTTACAAAGGAGGACAACTAAATAAATCTAATTACATAGATGCAGACACAACAATGAACTTTGAAATAGTAATAATTAGGTCATAATGCACGACTCTAGCCTAGGGGATGGGGAGGAGGGGCCCATGCTGGTCAGAACCAGCCATGGGTAAGAGGGGAGGAAGGGGGATTTCTCACGTCGTGGTCGTCATTGTCTTTGTCATCGTTCGTTGTGTCATTGTCACCGTCGTCGGGGAGGTCGTCAAGGGAAGGGGGAGGTGTCCCCGACGACGATTGTCAGAGCTCGCCTCTGGTTTTGGGGAGTATAATATACTTCCCTCTTATTAGCTGATGTTTGCAAGGTGGACCTTTTCTCTTGAATCGCCTTTTACGATTAGCAGAGCCATGCTCTGGGCCAATTCTACCCTGAACCCAGACGGAATTGTCTTTAATTTTTCATACATTGACGCTGGAGGAAGTACCTGTTCTAAAGGGTCATACACCGGCCGTTCAAATTTAGCCTGGGGTGTAGCCTATCTGTTCAACAAGGGTCTGTGACCACAAATGTTTGTATAAAGATTTTACTAGGGAAACGCCAAAGTCGTTGTTAGACTAGTGAGTGAGCCATGTGTTGAGTCACCACATTACAACACACACATTACAAACACACTTTTCTTCTACTTTTCTTCCCCCTACCTTAGACCTCCCTAGCCTATCATTGGCTAAAGTGGCACATTATGGCCGGACAGTTGACATGCCATTTAAACTTAAAAACTTAAAATCCCTATTATTTATATCACAATATAACCAACTTAAATCCAATTAATGTTCACGGGTACTCAACACGTGGCTCTCTCACTCGTCTAACAACGACTTTGGCGTTTCCCTAGTTAGTTCCTCATGAGTATAAATCGTTCCAATAAATCGAAGAAATGTTCAAATAAACCTTCATACGGTCAGATAGCACTTTGACAGATGGTTAGGCAATATGTAAACAACACCATTTTTATTTTTAGTCATAATCCAAGCGATCTATTTTTGATCGATATCAATAGCCAATCACAGCTATAGGCTCAAAGTTTCATTATGACGTCATGAATTCTCATCTAAAATGCCATGCGAGTGCAACGATCCGCCATTTGTAAAAGGCTTGCAATTTTACTTCCCGACGATATAAAAACGAATCATTTATATTTCCAATGGGGACTTTTAGTTATTTATTATGTTGAATAATGTTCCTCAAACAATTCTACGTATTTTATCACTAGAACCCGTCATCCTGCCTATGATTTCATAAGATATGATATGTTCTAACTTCACTTCGGTAGTGCCGGTCGATAAAATATCTCTTCTTTCGATAAGCCGACTCACTTTCAATCCTGTGGTTTTTATAATTCACTCGCAAATTGAAAGGTAAATGCCGCCCCAACTTTCTAATAAACGATAGAACTAGCTCTCAAAGCTATTTTATTCCCGTCACTTGTATAATGATTGCAATATCACTGGTCATAACTCTTTTGGCTTAACTATTCACTCATATCGTTGACTTCATAGACGCTCTATCCTCACATGTGGCAAAAATCGACGAACTTTTATTAGCTTTTCTTATTATCGGCTGATAAATCACTTTGCTTTAGACTTCACTTTTGAACGTTATTTAACCCGTATTTCCTATCTCGATATGGATTTCCTTAGGCTAATGCCACTTGACTCCCAAACTTCTGATATGCCGACGCGCGTTTCAACGGCTTACAATTGCGAATTACACGTAACTTGATTCGTTGATAACTCTTACTTATTTTAGTAGGACTCACATTAGCCCTCGCTGACGATGTAATTCTTAATTACCTTCACTTTTCTTCTCTCCTCCCTAGAGAGAGATTTATCACGTAAAATTCACTGGTTAGGCGGACTTTCCGCAAAACCAAAAAGTCAAAAACCCACACACCCAACTGGCAATCTGCCTCCTGAAAGACTGACCCTCTTCTCCAAGATGGCTGGTCAACCAGCGTCCAGATGACCACCAAAAAGTCTTCAACCAATCACAGCTCAGCAAAAGTGAACCTTGTGGCCGAAATGAGCAAACTCTCATGGCGCCATCCCCAACTGCTCAAACAATCGTCATATCCCACTCAATGAATTTAAATGCCGTAATATAAAATAATAAATCTAGGAAACTAGATTTTTATCTGACAGAGGTAAAACTGAATCGAAACACAAGATTGTTGATGTATTATAGAATGAAATTTTATTGTAATTCTGAATAATTTATAGCCCAATCCATAAAAACAAAGATATTACATTTATATTAATTTCTCCGACAAAAAGAGTTTGACCACTGGTAGACTCGTTCGTAACAACTAATACCAAAAGGACCTAAGTCCACTCGAGGGGAGTCGTACGGTTACAGACTTTAAATGTTTAAATCAAGTAAATTCTAAGTACATGTTCTGATGAAATAGTGAAACCTTAGCAATAATTATTTTCTTGCCATATGAGTGTGACTTATTTTCTGTTATGTGTTTTCTAGGCTGCAGTTCCAAATGTGGAGGATACTAGTCTCACTACTGTTACATTCGAAACATCGAAACAGATGGTGACGTACTTGGCTTGCTTCATCGTTAGTGACTTCAGGTCCAAATTGTCGCAAGAAGTTACAAATCTCAACACATCTCAAGTGTTTCCCTTCACCGTATACTCTACACCGGCTCAAGTAGAGAAGACAGAATATGCTCTTCAAACTGGTGTGAAAATAACATCATATTACATTACATATTTTGCTATCGAGTATCCATTACCAAAGTTGGACATGATTGCGATTCCGGACTTTGTTTCCGGAGCGATGGAACACTGGGGACTAATCACGTTCCGTGAAGTGAACCTACTCTACTCATCGGATACCAGCTCAACCGCAAACCAGCAGCGAGTGGCTACAGTCATTGCCCACGAACTGGCACACATGTGGTTTGGTAATCTAAGTAGGTATTGTACTTATATCTATCATTTGATGTCAGAGAAATCATACATTTTGTGGGTCATTCTAACGTCCAGTTTATCTAAAGTAGGTACCTAATCGAACACGGCAAAATGACCCACAAAATATATGATTTGATTTCTCTAATATTTGGGGCTGTGAAAGCATTGAAATTTGTCATTGATATATTTTACCTACACCTTATTGCTAGAGCATTGTAAAATTGCTTTAACTAGGTATGGGTACCTACATACATTTTCATACATGTTTAAATGCCTTAACTGACAAGACTTAAGGCTATTGTACCGCCTCTGGCCGATAATTTGAAAGTCGAAGAAACAAGTCTGAAAAGTTTGCTGAATGAAAGAAGGCCTTTAAAATAACAGAAAAAAAAATTGTGAATTTTTTTGGGCGGGACATAACCTCACTTTTGAAAATTATATTTAGATTTTTGGACAAAAGTGTGATATACAAGACTAGTTCAAAATTAAATTTTGAGAATCGGTTTTTTAGACATAGTTTCTAAACACCTTTAGCTACAACTTGACTATAGCTACAATAGTTTTCTGAAAATAACAGTTGGTGTACGAATTTTTTTGTCAAACGGTAAAATACGAGTTTTGTACCGTTTGACAAAAAAATTCGTACACCAACTGTTATTTTCAGAAAACTATTTTAGCTTTTGTCAAGTTGTAGCTAAAGGTGTTTAGAAACTATGTCCAGAAAACCGATTCTCAAAATTTAATTTTGAACTAGTCTTGTATATCACACTTTTGTCCAAAAATCTAAATATAATTTCCAAAAGTGAGGTTATGTCCCGCCCAAAAAAATTCACATTTTTTTCTGTTATTTTAAAGGCCTTCTTTCATTCAGCAAACTTTTCAGACATGTTTCTTTGACTTTCAAATTATCGGCCAGAGGTGGTACAATAGCCTTAAACAAAATGATCAGGCACCTTAGTGTTGTGTGCCCTTAAAATTAAGTAGATGATAGGGGTACTATGATTTGATTTGATTTAATTTTTTTATTTTTTGGGTGGACGTATTTGATTTGGCACGGAAATTGTATTCAATATTTACATTTAATTTTGTGTTTATATTTTAATTTTTTTTAAATTTATATATTTAACATAAAATAAATAGGCCCTTAATAAATAAATTGTATTTAAATTTTATTTACCCACTTAGTTATATACAGTGGCGAAGTGTCCTATGAGACAATTAGACAGTGTCTTCCCTGTACAAAAATTACTTGTAGGCCTATGCTCTAGTATAGAATGTCATAATTTATTTTCCAATACAAGTCGGTCTTCTTGTCCCCCGGAAGTTTGAATTGACGTGATGACTTAGTGGAACAGCTCGCAACACCACTGTCGCGCCATCTACCGTTGCAATTTGAAACTGGTGGTAGGGGCGGTTTTAAGCACTTATGATGATTTGACATTCGGGAGACACAGGCAGAGACATTTCAAGCCTGCACATGCTCAGAGCTCTATTTTCGTTGTTTTTCAAGAATCTGTAGGGTAAGTTGGAGTCATGTCTCGGTGGTTCAAGACGCTCGAGGGTTGGCCGTTGGCGATGGTCGGAGGGTGTTGGAGTGGGGTTGGGTTGGGTTGGTTTCCCTCCCTCCCACCCCCGCGTAAAAGGTTGAACACGTGCTATTCTATTCATGCCACGTGCTCGCAATTTTCAAGTGAAGTGATCGACAAATCATCAAGTTGACCGGTCGTTTGATAAGGGAAGTTATGATATGTTATGTCCATGGCATAAATAATTTGATACTTTTATTTACTGTGATTGTTAAATAATGTGTAACCAATATGTACACCATTGATATTTTACTAAGAAATCGCGCTGCGGAAATAGCGACTTTAAAACCACATTACAAAAGTATAAAATATTAATATTAATTAACGTTACGCCCGTCTTTCCACTCGGGCTGAGTGAGTTAGGCATAGACATATCATGCATTGTCCCTCTACTGCCCCCCGCCCCCGAACGTTTTTGATTATATTACAAATTATTAAAAACAATATTATCTAAGATTAAACGTTGTATCATATTGGCTCTAGTATTATTTTTGTCTACCCTAACTTCAAGACCACGCTTTGCCACTGGTTATATAACTGATTTTGAGTGGGGGACAGAAAATCAAAGCGACCAAGCCAACCCTGTAGGCCCCGCCGCAATCAACGAGTGAGCGATAACCAACCAAAGATCAATAGTATTTTTAATTGGATGAGCGTAGCAAAAACTTCAATTTCACTGACCCCTCAAAAAATTTATCTCCCATTTTTTTTTTTTTGTGTTTGTTTTTTTGTCTGTTTGTTCGCACGATTCCGGGCAAACGGCATAAGCGATCTTGATGAAAATTGAAGGGGACCTTCGAAAACTCTGAACTTAGACGTGCCACGTTTTTGGGTACAATCAAAGAAATATTTCTCATGAATATCGCACTTTTACGATTTTTTTTCGATTTTTAGTGCGATATTTTCGTGACATTTGGGCCGATTCTGACCAAACGGGTGGGGCTACAAAGTTCATATTTTACATGGACATTAAGGTTATGGTGATGTAGTGCCTTGTGAAAAAGGTAACCATAACGGCATAACCCATAAAATAAATGTACTTTTACGATTTTTTTCGATTTTAAGGGCGATACTTTCGTGACATTTGGGCCGATTCTGACCAAACGGGTGGGGCTACAACGTTCATATTTCACATGGACATTAAGGTTATGGTGATGTAGTACCATTTGAAAGAAAAAGTTGAAAAAGTTAGCCAGAATCCATAGAATAAAGGTTTTGATATGAGTTTTTTTGAGGTTTATAATAACAATTAACAAGTAACATTAGAAACTCGACAACAATCACCTACAATGCATTCAAAATGCACTTGCAAAGGAAAAGTGGTCCTACGCAAACTAAAAACTTACATAAAAGCTCATCCATCAACGCGGCGGGACTTGAGCGTTTTCCTAGTAGGAAATATAGCAATCAGTGGTATGGACTGTGCAAACACCCGCGGATCAACGCCAGAATCGACAAGGCCGATTCAGAATACCTCTGAATTTATTTTGTGCTTCGTTGCTAGGACGGCTCCAAAGTCACCGTTTACAAACTCCTAAGACAAGAAGAACAGATGGACTTAACCTTTTAAGTAGTGAGTTAGTTGTAGCCCGGAACACCCCCTAAAGTGGGTTTATTTGTTGTTTCACCAAATATTTTTTTTCTGGTCCCAATGTTAAGCTAGGACCCTGAAATTTTAGGAGGACATTCACAAAATGTTAAACGACAACAGGCATTTTTTTTTTTTTTAAATTTTAAATTTGAAATTTTCTTGACAATTTTTGGTGGAATTTCACAACATTTAATTTCCTGGCCACATCTTTAGACTGCAGTACGGAATATTTTAAACGTTTACATAAAGTTACAAATTTAGGCCTAAGCCTAGGCTAAAGTGTCCCATTTTTCAAATTTCAAATTTCAAATTTCAAAATTTTCAAATTTCAAAAAATTAAGAAATCTCACAACTTTGGATAAGGAGGTGGAAACTTTGGAAGAACATAAAAAAGACTTGAATGATTGATAGTCGGCTTTATGTATAATAGAGTATTTTAGGAATCAGGCCAACTGAAGTAGTAGGCCTAGGCTATAATTTGATTCCAAAATAAAAAGTTACAAAATAATATATTTGAAAACATACAACAAGTCATGTACTTGGTTATTATTTTATAAGCCTACTGTTTGGCACGATATTGAAATTACTTTATAAGTTTATTACTATACACTCAAATAATATAGGCTTCATCATATAATACAATAGCTAGGCCAACACTTTAGTGCTACATACAAATAATATAGAGAGATAGACCTAGCAGTTTTGGTTTTCAGAACTTGCTGATTGTGTGGAAATCCTCAAAGCATTGAGGGAAACACAGACCAAGGTCACAAGACCTACAGTAGTATGTGGTATCTTTGCGCTTCTTGGGACGCCTACATGTGTGCATACAAACGTAGCATTGCCGCTGTGGATGTAGTTTGCTTGCAGTAGGTGGTATGAACGAAGAGAAGTGACGTTCAGTAAGGCGAAGGGGATTCTCGCCTACTGAGGGGCGCCCACCTTTACCCTGTGTTCGTGGAGTATGGTGCTCCTCTAAAAGTTGTCGAATCAACTCAAGCCTGAATTTCCCAAGTTGCGGTTTTTTCCGGTGACCATTTGGTACAGAATGTAGGAATTGAGCACTGAGATGTCAAGGAGGTGGAAAAAGAATTTCTTATACCACTTCAAGGACTTTCTGGCACTCTCATTGAAACTAATCTGCATGTCGGTCTTATCAACTGCCCCATGCTAGTGTTGTACTTCAGAACGCAGTTAGGTTTCATTATTGGCTCCCAGATATCCTATCAATCTTTCCTGTCTCAACCATGATAGGATCGTGGATCGTGGACAACATATGGACCTCCCTCTTGTCGTGCCACTTTACAGCAAGAAGTGTATCGGTGCACCTGGCATGACAGTCCCCTTTTTTAGTTTTGGGGAATTTGGCCATATCTTTCCTATTAGATCTGACTGTACCACATGCACCTGTGTCATTGGATAGCAGTAGATCAAACAGAAAAGGGCTTGTATACCAATTATCCACAAATAGTTGATGGCCCATATTGAGGAATGGAGCCATTAGAGTGGTTACTACAGACCCCGATATTCCTGCTTCATCATTCAAGACAATTTCTGTGTTTTTGCCTGTATACACAATGAAATCCATCACAAAACAAGTTTCCACATCACACAAGACGAACAGCTTGACTCCAAACCTATGCCGCTTACTTGGTATGTATTGCTTGAAAGACAGCCTACCCTTCCACAGCATGAGACTTTCGTCGATACATAGGTCTTGAAAGGGAGTGAAAACAGTACCAAACTTTTGTTTTAGTTTCTCTATCACTAGCCTTATTTTGTACAAACGATCGTCCTCCGGCTGGTTATCGTTATCACAAAAATGGATGAGTCGAAGGATAAGAAAGAATCGGTCTTGACTCATCACCTTGCCAAACATTGGCATGTGGAGCATGGGATCTGTAGACCAATACTCCCTCATGTCAGATTTACGCGCATGAGACATCATCATAATAAGTGCAAGAAAGCTGTACATTTCTGACACATTTGTGTCTGCCCATTTGCGAAGTTTGGACTTCGGAGCAATATCTTGATTAGCCATTAGAAATGTGTAAAAACGATTTGTTTCCGTGACAATTGAATCCATCAAGTCGACGTCAAAAATAGATTTGAAAAAGTCTATTTCACGTGAATTAGTGTCCAGCCCCAAATGAGGGCTTACACCGCTATTTGATGAATCAAAGTTAAATATTTTCGGCACAAATACCTGATCTGTCCAGGCTCTTGCATTGACAGGACCTCTGCGCCTAGGCCTACGCCCACCTGTAGCAGCGGCGGCGGGAATTTGTGCGTCGTTGTCTTCATCATCATCTTCTTCTTCCATTTCATTCTCAGACGAATAAACTGAAGATTCATCACCGTCACCATTATTACCATATTGAAATGATAAATCACTATCGCTACAATCCGATTCTCCTGACTCGTTTGTCGTAAGTAACTCATTTATAACATCTCCATCTAATAAATCAACACGCCGACGTTTAGCGGCCATTGTAACCTAGGAGGATTCTCGTGAAGAACGTGAAGCGGTGAACGACGGGTAATTCTATCGCGAAACACTTGCATCTAGTTTATTTTTTCCCCGCTATGTGGCAGCACTTTACAGCCATCAATATAGTTCTAACTATCGACGAGAGGTAGCACTACATGCTACAGTTCGAATGATGCAAAGAACTTCATCCGCAAAGAAACTACACTCGACCGCGCTAGGAGAACGTACGAGATACGGGCGTACTGCTGGCGCCATTTTCAAACTCCACGTATGAGATACGGGCGTACTCTATAAAAGGTTAAAGGGGCTAAAAACCCAAAAAATTATTTTTTACCACGTGATCTATAGCACAATACTACACTTAAATGACCGTTTATAAAATTATATCTTGTAAGTGTGATTTAACACGAATTTTTTAATTTTTTTGAACCAGAAATTGGAAAAAATTTGTGTTTTGGAAAATTTCCTAAATTGGCTTTAACCTGCTTCTTTTTTGGTCCACATAGATACTAGAGCTTAGGGTGTGTCTGAATTATGGTCCAAGTCCAGGTGTAGGTCCAAGTCCAACTCAATGTTAAAGTGCTATACTAGCCTACAGTAGAGCTGCCTGCCTGGCAAAGTCAACACTACCTAAAGTTAGGTTAGGTGTGCATTCGAGAGTCCTTTGTAAAGTATTTGTTTATTAAAAGTATTTGTACATCTAGTAAAACCAATTAAATACGTGATTAAAACAAACAAAACTTAAATGTTTACCTTTATTTAACAATGCATTCATTTATTGTTTCTCTCGTTGTCACGGACGGCCATTTTGAATCGGACCTAAAACGAGTGTACACTTTCGATTGCTCGATCTATTTGTCGACTTGGACCAAGAATGGACCTAGACTTAGACTTTTCAGACAGTACTTTACACGCCATCGACAGATAATCAGTACCTAACTACGTTGTTAGACGTGGACTTGAATTTGGACCTAGACCTGGACCTGGACCTAGACTTTAAATAATTTTCAGACACACCCTTAGTACCAATCTAAAATGCCCCTTTATAACATCGTGTCTTGAAACTGTGCCCAAATATACCCTCAAACACGCAAAAATATTTATTCCAAAATCACACCCCATCTTGGTAATCAGCATATTTTGACCGAACTACTTGCCCAAATTACAAAACAAAATATAGAGAATTTACAGAAAAGGCTGTCGAGTACGTCAATAATGGCCAATATTTTTTTGGATCAAAATCCTCCAAGGTCATGGGGCATAAAGATCGTCCCCATGTTATTTCTTATGGGAGATTTTTGCCGATGGGACCTAGCTCGAAAAATGTCATGTTTGACAATTTTTTGGGAGGTCATGGTGGCCCCAATAATTTTTTTGTTAATTGCTAAATTCATTACTAGTTAGCCTAGATGAAATATATTTTTTGAGTTTAGCGGTTAAATACCCCTTTAAGTCCAAATCAGAAGTTAAAAAACTTCTGACTTTGGCGGGAATTGAACCCTGTATCTTCTGCATTGGAAGCAGATACGCTAACAACAAGACCAATGTCGGCTCACCGACAGGGTATAAAGAAATACGTTTAATTACAACTTACAACTCATAAATTGAATAGAAACAATTTTCTTTAAAGTGATGGTTTTATTTGGATCTTGTCTTTCAGACCTCAAAAGATAAACATAACATAACATATCAAATTTCCCTTGACAACAACAATTGAAAATACACAGCCCTCAACAACTTATATAAAATGATAGAACTTACCCAACCCACTGTGACTGGAATGCAAGGCATGACATACCCCCCAACGGTGATTTATCCGGCTGCATCACCCAAATTCTCACAGTGTGTTGGTCAAATTTAAACAACTTGTTGCATACAGAACACACATCCTCTTTAGGTTAACCTAAGATGCAATATCAGTAACATTGAAATTAAAAGACAGTTTTACAACCAAAGAGATTCAGAAAGAGTGAAGAAGTCCAGACCATTCCCAGAGTGTTCAGTGCAATCATGCACCCTCTTCACCATGACAACTTCTAGAAACTTTATCACCAACATGTGTACTAGATTGCGGAAGACAATTAATGTCGGTTCACCGGCATGGTTTAAAGAAATTGAGTTTATATTAATTTACCTACTTACAAACCATTTTCTACACTCTTCTATTGCCAGCACACATTGCAGAAATCTTTGATATTACCCTATACTGTTGAATTACAGCCTCCAACTTTTCATTTCAAATAACACATCTTGCTCCCTCAAGAAAACTTGTGTGATTTTCTTCGTAATGATTCCATCGTTCAGAACACAGTCCACTCTATGCCCATCTCGGTGTCATGCGATTGGTTCAACTCGAGCGATACGAGCCACCTCTTCTGTTTCAACGTTAACATGGAATCCATGGCCGTATCTTGCCTGGTGTCTATCCAGTATAGCCGCTTGAACACCCAGTCTATCGCCAACCCTCGCAGATCTTGCAGTCTCAGACTAAAGATAACCTCTCTCCTGAATCTATGGTGTGAAGACTCATTCTTCTTGCGAATGCGCTTCTTGAGACGATCATTCGAGAACACTAGAAACTTCTGAACGTCCCACACGATGTCTCCAATTTTGAATCGAGTGGTGGATGAAGACTTGTCCTGCAGCAGCTGATCAGGCGAGTTGTTACCAGGCTCGTACGGGTACAATACCGCGTCGCTCACAACCATCTCGTACGTCGGCTTGCCTTGTACAATGCACAAGTCGTTCTTCTCTTCTGTCATCTTGTGCGTGTATTCTGAAAGATATTTACACGTGTGTGTAATATCAGGATTCTTCTTCTCCATACAAACTTGAGGGCACGAACTAAGCACCCTGGCCGATGGAACGCAATCCCCTTCTTTGGAGCAGTCACCACAGTTGTCGTAGAGGTCACAGCGAAGTCGTGACACAATGCTTTTCTCATTCTGGAGGCGGGACTCGTCGATGCAACACAAACCCGCGCCGTGGTCAATATCTAGATTTTGCTTCTCTTTCCAAATTAATTTGGTTTCATATCGAGCGTCCCCTTGTTTTGTTGTTTCTTCCAGAATCTTACGAGCATGCATCTCTTCCCTCGAGCATGGTTTTTGATCACGAATCTTTACTCCTAAAGTCTCGGTTTTAAAAGATTCCTTTACCAATTGATGTACAATTTTGTCTGATTCACTTCTATAGCAAATATGAAGAGTAAATATTCATCGTCAACACGTCCATCATTCATTGTGGCATTACCATGAATGATCCATCCTAGAGCTGTCTTCGATAGCAGTGGTGTATGTGGTGGACCTCTCAACATTTCCATAGAAGTTATCAACTCACAATAATCCGCTCCAATCAAAATCATAGGCTTCGCATTCTCAAGATTCGGAATGTGTACCTGTTTCAGGTGTTCCCACTTACTTGCTAAGTTTTTTACTTTCACTGTCCGTACGGAAAGTTACAAATTCCTCACCGAACGAATGTTTAACGAATGTTTAACGAATACTTAGCATTTTAGGCTTCCAAGATTTTTTTCTGAATTATTTGGCATGCATCGTTTTAACTTCGTGAATCGTGCGTGACCTTGACAATAGGGTTGCCAACCGGCCGTTTAACGTCTGTTTAACGCCTGTTTAACGAATGTTTACAATTTGGGACAAAACAAGTGGTCACACGATACACTTTCGTTAATATTGAGTAAATTTATGAAAAGTGGTCAGGGTGCATAATCTGATCAGATTTACATAAATGGTGAAATTTTAATTTTTTAAATTAAACTTTAGATCTTAATCTACAATAAATGTTAATTTGGCGTCCTTTATATTATATTTGAATACAGATTTATTTATTTTAGTGTTATCAACCCCTTTTAGTACACCCCATTTTTCTCCTATAAGCAAGTAACTTTTTTGAGGGCACCTCGAGCCATTTTTTAGAGAACATTCTTCTGAGTATTTTAGGGAAAATTCACGGCCCTATCACAAAACCCACGTCTGGTAGGCCAATCCTCCCAGCACAGTGAGAAAATTTGTTAATAAAAGTCAAAGGGTGTAAAATATGGTAAAATATACATACATGGTAATATGTATTTTTTAAAATAAATTTTGGACTTTTATCTACAATATGTATTAATTTTGTAATCTTAGGATAAAATTTAGTTTGATATTTGAATTTTTGAATTTTTTAAAAATGTCATTTTTTCAACCCCTTCCACCCCCTTAACCGGACGAATTTTGTCATGGCACCTCGAGGCAATTTTCTTAGAATATTGTTCTGAGTAGGCCTATACAGTCCAAAATTCAGACCTCTACCACAAAACCCCTAATTGTTAGCCTTATCCGCCTAGCTATAGTACTAGAACTGGAACTAGCATTATTGCAACTTGCAATTGATCTACTAGATCTCTTTTTGTTTTCACGTTCATCTACTTGTGACATGGATATTCCAGCTTTAGTCTAGTCATCATTTCCTGGAAACTTCTCTGCTGGAATCCCACGAGTAGATCGAACACTATGATTTGCTACAACAGTGCTATCCAGAATCTTCTTTTTATCCATCTTGAAAAACTACACTCAATAGCCTACCACATAGGAATACCTTTTGATACTGGAGTGAAATACTTCCTAGGACTTGAAGATCCAGCCAACGGAGGACCATTAATGTCGGCTCACCGACAGGGTATAAAGAAATAGGTTTATTTACAACTTACAACTCATAAATTGAATTAGAAACAATATTCTTTGAAGTGATGGTTTTATTTGGATCTTGTCATTCAGACCTCAAAAGATAAACATAACATAACATACTAGGAAAACGCTTAAGTCCCGCCGCGTTGTTGGATGAGCGTATATGGTGCATTGAGATGCCATGTGTTACGCGGATTTTCTGTTGTTCTGTGAAAAAATCATTACTTAGTCGAAGATTTTTTTAAATTAAATTAAATTAAATAAAAAAATAACTTAATTTTTATAATTAAATTAAATTAAATAAAAAATTAACTTAATTGTTTAAATTAATCGTAATTTTTTTTAAAGAAAAAAATCGTAAAATTGCAATTTGCATAAGAAATAATTATTCGATTGCGCTCAAATTTAAAACGAATATATTAATTCATAAAATTAAGGTTCTGTGAAAAAATCATTACAATAGGATAAAGCATGTAGGTGTTATAAGTCAAAGAATTGTTTTAAAAAAGAAAAAAAACGTAAAATTTTGATTTTCATGAGAAATAATTTTTCGATTACGCTCAAATTTCACACGAATATCTAAATTCATAAAATTAAGGTTCTGTGAAAAAATCATTACAATCGGATAAAGCATGTTGGTGTTATAAGTCGAAGAATTTTTTTAAAAATCGAAATAAATCGTAAAATTGCGTTTTTTATGAGAAAAAATTTCCCGATTGCGCTCAAAAACGTGGCAGTTCTAAGTTCAGAGATTTCGAAGGTCTCCATGAAATTTCATCGCAATCGGAGTATCGGTTTAGCCGGAATCGTGTTAACAAACACACAAAAATACAGAAAGAAAGAAAGAAAGAAAGAAAGAAAAAAAAAAAAACATTCCGGATTTTTTTCTCCAGTGTAGTGAAATGGAATCTTCGCTTCGCTCGCTACGCTCATCCAATCAAATCTCCCTTGACAACAACAATTGAAAATACACAGCCCTCAACAACTTATATAAAATGATAGGACTTACCCAACCCACTGTGACTGGAATGCAAGGCATGACAACCAACAAGCCACACAATCTATCATATTCAGTTAAAAAACTGATTTATAAAGGAGGAGCCACATTCTTGATAATTTAAATTCACTTGTGGTCACACCATTACAACCATGCAAGCATTTGTCTGTCAAAATCTATGCAAACTTGAAACTAGTAGTAAACCCTCGTTAATACGAACACCAAGGGACCAGAAAGTCAGAAGTTTGGAATAAAAACAATCATAATATGTATTGCAAAAATGCTTAAAATCAGTATATGTTGACCCTAAACACACCTAGAGAGAAACACTGGTTTTGCAAAAGACAGGAGCAAACGGCATGCTGACAAGAAGGAACAATGTTTTTTGCAATATAATATGTAGATGCAAGCTCATTGTCGGCAATTTTGCATAATTGAGAAAAAACAGAATGGGCAACGGTTAACAATGCTTGGAGCGCCAGGCCACACGCGAGATCTAGCTTCAATGTCACCGGACGCCTGGGCTACGAGCCTCGATCACCGGTCGGCGCTGTGCTGTATTACCCGTTCATGCTGAAGTTGACCTAGGCCTGCCGTCGGCCGTACTATGTAAAGTGGAGCGAATTGCGTACATAAATAAAAAGCTCTATCGTCTTTTGTTATAGCAATACCGATAACATGAAACATAAGTTGATAAATCTTATTAAATATTTGTTTTAATCGTTATTTTCAACCGGAAAAATATAGTAAAGTGAAATTCCCATGTTAACGCAAATCTCTTGTAACAAACTAAAATGATTGAAAAGTTTCTCAAAGACATCTTCCATCCCAGTCACAAGCTTTATTTAATCCATTTGTAAGTTTATGTACAAAGATTTTTATGTGTTGTGCTGAAGGTCATGTTGCCGGGTGGCTAATGTGTGGTTCCCTCAGCTGCTTTACCTAAGAGTGGAGTGGAGAGCACCTTTGCTGGCTGGCTGCCTGCCAACCGATGAGCACAGCACACTTGCATCATGCCAGGCCAGACCCTAGTAATCAAATTTCTTAAGAAAGCAAGGTCACCACTTAGCTGACACTCATCGTGGACGTAAGTTGGGAAATATACGGTGACTGCAATGTTTGCTTGTAACTTCAAGAACAACACCACGGGTTTTATTTTATTACTCCATTCAAATTAAATACACATCACGTCGTTTGATGGATTGAACCATAACAAAGCAATTACAACACTCGATGAATTAAACTCCGGCCGCTTAGCGCATTCTGTCTCGACAAGTAAGCATGGTTGGGGAAACACGTATAACCACATTCCAGGCAAACAAATACGTCTGCGTGAACAAAGTAAGTTCTCAATAAAAACGGGATACTCTACTTGAACATACAATTTTCAAAAAAATTATCTGTACGCACCTAAAATTATGTTTGTATTAAACACCTAACTTCCTATATTATTGTCATCCATGGGATAGAAAAGGAACTAGAAAATTACGTAATATGTGAAATTCGTAATACCCAATTTTTTAACACAGAGTTCTCTATATGTGGCTGGGACTTCCTTATGACGGAATTCGTAAAAGCTGAGTTCACACTACCAAGAGTTTACTATAATTGCTTATGGTAGTAAATATAAATGATATTGAAATTTACACCAGTCAACATGCTTTAGCTTATAGTTTTTTGCAACCAACTAATAATATCTTCTACATTTTTATAGTGACCTTGAAGTGGTGGGATGACCTCTGGCTCAATGAAGGTTTTGCAAGCTACATGGAATACAAAGGGACCCATCATGCACATGATGATTGGCAGATGGTATGTTATAAACAAATACGTAAAATAAAATAAGTGTGTAATTACAGTCTTAAATTTAACCCTCCAAAGAGGTTTGCCGTACACGTCACGTCATGACGTGCGTAAGTTGTACAGTAGTGTGGTTTGACGTATCCCGTACGTCATGGCACACGCAGTTACAATATCGGCTATCGGCTAGCGGTGTTCTATGGTACTGGATGTATTTAGCATTGTGTAGATGCACCTTAGACCCATTTTTAAGCTCGTTCGTGATTGGTTTAAGGGCATTTTAGCTGGCCAGTCAGATTAAATATATCATGGAAATAACCTTTGTAGGCGGTAATCTGTCATGGTGGATAGCTCTAAGTAAAAATGACAGCTCCGAGCCGGAATAAAGTGTTTTTGCCGTTAAATACGTCCGATATAGGTGACCTCTTGGATGATGAAGATGTTACTAGTGATATTGAAAGTGATAGTGAAGTGGATTACACCCAACAATCGGGATAATGTGACAGTGGCAGTGATCAGAGGACAGTGTTGATGTTCCCGTTCTCCCGCCAGGCAGGGCGCGTAGGCCTAGAAACGCGAATCCACAGGTGGCTTTTGCGTGGGAAGATGTGGACGACTTGTTTACGGCAAATAAATTGCAATTTACAGGACAAAGTAGACCGATGAAGGTAGTGACTGATCCATCCGATATAGTGAGTACTTTCCTGCTTTTTTTTGATAAGGAGGTCATTGACCACATTGTCTCGGAGACAAATCGCTATGCACTGCAGTACATTCATTCAAATGGATGTTTATTTCCAAAGAGATCCCGGGTAAATAAATGGTCAGACACTAATCCAGATGAGATGTACATTTTTCTAGCAATCATGATGCTAATGGGTATTGTACAAAAACATACGATTCGATCGTACTTTTCAAAAAATCGACTTGTGGAAACTCCTATTTTTCCCGAAACCATCTCCCTAGAACGCTTTGAACTTCTTTCAAAATTCCTTCATTTCACCGACAATACCTCTCTTCCTCATTTTCAAGGGCCAAAAAAATTGTTCAAAATTTATCCGATTGTAGAACTTCTGAATGAAAAATTCCAAACCGCCTACTTGCCTACCCAAAATATTGCCATTGATGAATCCCTAACTCTATGGAAGGGTAGGCTATCATTCCGACAGTTTATACCACTGAAAGCTGCTAAATTCGGTATAAAATTATATGAATTGTGTGAGTCATCTTCTGGCTATCTGTGGAAGTTCATTGTCTACACCGGTAAGGGAGCAGAATTTCACTCCCCTCTCGTTGATGAAACAACACCCAACCCAAGAGTACTTCAGTTGTATTAGAACTAATGGAGCCCCTACTCGACCTTGGTTACACCCTTTGGATGGACAATTACTATAATTCTCCAGAATTGGCCCAAGTGTTGCTCTCTCGTGCTACAGACTGTGTAGGAACATTACGTATCAACCGAAAGAGTTTCCCTCCAAATGTGAAAGCTGCAAAGCTAAAGCTAGGTGAAGTCAGTGCCCAGTATGATGGTGGTGTGATGGTAATGAAGTGGCGCGATAAAAAAATAGCAAGTCTCATCTCTACTTGCCACAATAGTGAACTAAAAACAACTACTGTCAGAAACAAAGAGGTGACAAAACCAGAGCTTGTACTTGACTACAAAACACACATGGGAGGAGTGGACACTAAGGACCAGATGCTGCATGAGTATTTGTTAGAACGTAAGAAGGGCAACAAGTGGTATGTCAAGCTCTTCAAGCGGTTGCTAAATGTTTCAATCCACAACAGTTATGTAATCTACAAGCATAACAACGGAAAGACGGACCATCTTGCGTATCGTTCAGGATTGGTTCGAGGTCTCATCGAGCAATATGGAGGAGTCGCGAGACCCATCACTACAAGACCACCCATAGAACCACCACCTAAAAGATTGTTTGAGCGACACTTCATTGAACGTATCCCGGCCACTGGGAAAAAGATTAAACCTCAAAGACGGTGTGTAGTGTGTTACAAAAACAACAAGCATAAGGAATCTTGTTTTTGGTGCCCAGACTGCCAAGCAGGCCTATGCATTGAAGAGTGCTTCAAAACCTATCACACCATCTTGAACTTCTGAGCTACACCGTAGAAGTTACCGATCGGATCAAGGATCACTATGCTTATAATATCATCTTATCACTTATCATTTTACTGTTTGTATTGCCCCTTTACAATTATTATTGACAATACAAAATGTCGAATGCCTTGGTATTTAATTTATAGTATAATAGGATTTTTAAATTGAATTTATTTTGGATATTCAATTGTTTTATTCATTTTATTATAATTGATTGCCATTTTAATTGCCTATTTGAATTGTATAATTATAAATTTATATTTATTTGTATTTGTATGAAAAGGTTGTACAGTAGGCTATATGTAATTGCTTATGTCTGCAAAGAAACTATGTAATTTATAAAAATTAATATTTTTATTGTTTTAGATTTTAATTAATTGTCAATTTAATTGGATAACATGTAATCAAAATGAATTTTTCACTTGAATCATTTAGGCCTTTTTGTAGGCTATTTAAAATTGTGTAGGCCTTTGTAAGTAAAAATGTGAATTTTCAAGATTCTTTTTATTTTAATAGATTTTTTTATTAATTGCATACTTTGATTAGCTTATATTAATTCAAAATAAAAAAACTAATACATTATTTGGATTGAGCATTTTGTTTTCAATAAGACCTGAAAGTTTTAAGATAATATCTTATCAGCAATAGAATATATGCATAATTTAGTAATTAGCTGCTCATTTTGGTAGAAAACTAAAAAATCACTACCACTGCAGGGTGAGTTTTGCAATAACTCTGAACCGGCTAGAAGGGTTAAACTGACTAAGCCAACCCTGTAGGCGCCGACACTATTGATGAGCAAACTGACCAACTAGATCGAATCGAGCTGGACATGATTCCACCCGCGGACAGCGCCAGAATCAACAAGGCTGATTCGGTACCACCTTAGAGTTTATTATGTGCCGAGTTGCTAAGACGGCTCCAAAGTCATCATTTACACATTCCTAATTGCCCAGGAATTATGGAATTTAATCAGGAAAATAGCGGTAAAAAATTAAACAGTTGATTTTTTGTAAAGATGCTCAGTTGATCATGTATACTAAAAGTCCCCACATGTACCATGTGAGCTTCTGTATAATATTACCTTGAAATGACCTCGATAATTGTTTGTTTGGGTTTATACCGTAAATGGTGAAAATAAGAAAGAAATGTTTCAAACAAAAGTTGTTATGCATTACATTTCATACAAAAAGGTCCCAACCGATTTTATAGCCAGTTCACTCCTTCCTCCTCAAAATCCAGGATGGGTAAATCCTCTTTTCAGATAGTTTCAGAAATCTGTCAGTAACCCATAGAAAGTTTACCAGCTTGCAATGAAATAAACTGATTTACGCAGATCCATTTGCCTAACCTTGATGGACTGACCAGTTGTCTAGGCAAGGGTGGCGTGGGCTGGAGGGGGTGGGGGGAGAGTTCACATTCCACTACGATACACAGTTGTAAAGTGTCTTATCAAAGCCACACAGCAACCACATGTGTCAGTTCGCACACAATGCGTGTGTTTTATGGCGTTTTCCATTGGGCGCACTTGGGTCGCACTAGTGGGCCGTAGTGCGCACTGGATTTCCACTTGTCGTTTTATTTGTTCAGTTTTGTGATGTTATTCAAGTGGAGGTTGACAACAATGACATCTCTGCACACGCCGAGTGCATGCCAATGGAAAACGCCATTAGTTTATTTGGATTAAAGGCACTTCAACCGTTATCAATGTAGTAATGCACCACTCTAGCGTAGGGGATAAGGGGAGGGAATCAGTGGCGTAGGAACTTTTTTTTTAGTGGGGGGTCACACTAAAGTTGGCTTCGAGGTGGGGTGGGCAAACCGGGGTCTGGGGCGAAGCCCCAGCCGCCGGAGGCTCTTTTGCCGTAGGCGAGATTTAAAAAAAAAAGGAGCCCTTGATAGGTGGCCTGAAACTGGCCTGAAACACGTTTTTAGGTGAATTTTAATTTTGAATAAGGGTTACATTTTGAAGCTAATATTGCATTGATGATTGATTACCTGACTGAAATCAGTCGACAGTCTGCTAGGGAGTGAAAACACTGCACACAAGATATAATAAATATTAGTCTAAAATGAGATGGCTAGTCTATAGTCTCGCAAATCACGTACGTCTCTTACTGAATCTTTCAAAAAAATGTTAACAAAAATCTTCCTTTTTGTTTGCAAGCCCAACTGTATGGTAAAAATCCTAAAAATTACCCAACAAGCTATAAGTTACCAAATGACACCAATGGCTTGACCCCCCCCCTGGGGGGGTCAAGCCAAGAAGTGGGGGGGGAGTTTCCCCCCCATACCCCCCCGTTCCTACGCCCCTGGAGGGAATCCCATGTTGGTCAGAACCAGCCACATGTATGGGGAGGAAATGGGAGGTACTCAACTTTATTTATATTTGTGTCTATTCGGATGTATAGTAATGAGCGTTATAATGATCGTGGCATTTCGTTATATATAATTATCAATAAGACACGATCTCCTTCACTACAATAAACAGTAACTTTGCAAAATACATTGAAAGAAATATACCATATGTATTTTTCCTATGTTTGTGTGATCCATGGTGTGATCGCCTCTACATGGTATAGCCCAGCCTCCCTGTCCCTGGCGTAGCAGCAGGTAGCGGGCGACCGGCCGAGCTCGTTTCTCTCCCCAAGTGACGTCACACGTAGTCTTAGCGCGAGATAGTTCAAATGTAAATAAATCCGATTTCGTTCAACCGATTTTGAAAATTCCTTTTTCTACGTACCTAGAACAGTACATGGAATAAAATAGCTGTTACGATTTCAAGACAAGACTGGGCCTTTAACGCACCTTACAGATTTGTTTTAGGGAATCGCGCGTTAACTTAGCCTACGTATTGCGTATTACGTAGTGGCGTTAAATTTAACGTTAACTCAGATTATAGAGCAGTGGTTCTCAACCGGTGGTACGCGTACCCCTGGGGGTACGAAAGACATTCTAAAGGGGTACTTGGAAAAATATTAATACCATTTTTTAAAAATGTTGTCAATGCTTCAGTGTTGAAAATATATTATTTTAAAATCAAAATTTATATCTTAAAACTAAATCATTGTTTTCTAAATGCACTATTTTTCACCAATCACCACCACTTTGGTATTACGTTTGTGAAGTATTGTAACAATTGTGTTATTCCTGTATCACTTCTGCCCTTCGCATCCACGTACTTATGCAAAGTGGCATTCTCAACATAGGCGTAAAGACGAAACAGAACACAGAAACCGATAGGACCCAGAAAGAGACATAATAATGGCCGTAAGCACGTTGGAACCCTGAATTTCTCTACTGATGTCGAGAAAACAGGCTCAACTTTCACATTTGGTAAATCAATGCGAGCTATTATAGTAACATTTCTAGTATGACAATGTGTCATTTGTATATGTACCGGTATGTACTAGGGATGACATTGGGTACTCGGGTACCCGACTCCTACCCGACTCCTGTTGGAGTCGACTCCATTTTCAAGGAGTCGGGTAAAAAAAAAAAAAATTATGATAAATTTTGAATGAAATTGCATTTGTTGTCTCGTTAGTCGTTATCTTATCTCAAACAAAACGTAAACATAACAAATCAGCGAGAGTCTTGGCCGGGCCAAGAGACAAGCAAGCTAGTGATACGTAGCGGGGGGGGGGGGGGGATGGCCGGACAGCGTTGTGCAACCCCACTGAAAATCAGTTCTATAACTGAGTGGGTAGACTCATACAATTTATTTATTATTTATTTTCCGAGAGGTGTGGGCTAAAAATAACTTTTGCATAAAACAATTCATTTTTTTTTTTTTTTTGTAATTGCGGATCGGGGAGTTGACTCCTACCCGGTTCCCAAGGCTCCGGAGTCGACTTCAATATTTACTATCCGATGTCATCACTATTATGTACGCATCTTTTTTTATTTTGAATCAATGAAAAACTAATATAAATAAAACACAATGTACTGGTACAGAAACATTGAACAAATTTACCGAAGTGTATATATTATAATTGGTTTCAAGATTATGTAATATGTATGCTTTCCCGTTCTAAATATGACTGAAATACATTTGATTGATCATAGTCAAAGCCTCATATATAATATTAAAGAAAACTATGCAGGGGTACGTGATAATTTGCGATGCTTTTTAGGAGTACTAGGTTGAAAAAGGTTGAGAACCACTGTTATAGAGAATTGCCGTGCAGGATGCCCAGTTTTTCTTTTTGTGTGGCAGATCATTATCAACTTTTAATATGCCAAATTATAATTTTTGTGTGTTATGTAACATGTTGAAATATGCTTGCTTGAGCTATCTTACTTATCATGTTGTAATTTGTCTCCCAGTCTCTTTACTGTTTGTTCATGATTTTAGATGGACCAATTCCTCATTGATGATCTTCATCCAGTATTAATGTTGGATGCTGTACTTAGCTCGCATCCTATTGTTCAGACTGTGGGTCACCCTGATGAAATTACGGAGCTCTTTGATACCATCTCCTACAATAAGGTGGGTCTAAATTACTTTGACCAGGGCAGGAGTTGTTTTACATCTGCCGACGAATAATTAACAACGATTTTATTCTCACTCTTGCATTTAATGACCCGGCACTTCCACCATGTGTAACAGACAAGATGTCTTAATACAGCCTGGGACCCGGCACTTCCACCAAAATTAAGCACTTTTAGAAAATTATCGGCCTAATCTGTTAACCCGTGTTTGTGTAGGCTCCGAAAGTAGTTAACAAAATTAAATTTTTTTTTTTTTTTTTTTTACTAAACTTTTTGAAAATTTAATAACCTCTCACTGTCTACAAACGTTTAAACGTTTGAACGTCTCATCCCTAAAATAAAGCGGCAATGTCACTTTCATAGCCAAACCTGAAGACAAAATCGACATTATTACTGGAGCCTAGGGCTAGGCCTAGCTCGGACTGCTTACATTTGGACCGTTACTTTCCGATGAAAGCTCATTAGTAGATCAATAAAATTACGCGTCGATGCCATTATAATCTTTTTCGCCTGAAGAAAATCCACCAGCATCAACAGTAAATAACTATTTCTTGCTATCTCAAGTGACCAGAATATTTACGCGTCAAGAAAAATCCGCCATTTTAAGATTTTGCGAGTTGCATATGCACTGCTCACAGCGCTAATTAGACTTTCGATTATCCAGCGGCAACCGCGGTAGACTTGTATCGATCGGTCGATGCTGTAGGCGTCGCTCCGGAAGGCATGGCTTTCCGTACTTAAGCAGGAATTTCAAAGGTTCGGTTCGAAGTTCGACTTTCAAAACAATTTTCGAACCGAACCGGATTTAAGGTTCGGTTCGGTTCGTCTTTTCGAACGGTTTGCACAACCCTAACATTGAGGTAATGGTGATGTATTGCCTTTTGAAAAAAAAAAATGAAAAAGGTAGCCAGAAACAATAGAAATCAAGGTTTTTAGGCCTATATGAGTTTGTTGAGGTGTATAATAATTAACAGATAACTATAGAAACTTGACAACAATCACCTAAAATGCATTCACCTAAAAAGGAAATCTTCGGGCCTCCAGATATTTTACATTCTATTCTATTTTATATTCTATATAAATAAATACAACTTTATAACAAATATCCTAATTTAACAAAAATGATTTTGCAATGGCACTTGAAGAAGTAAAACAATTCCACGCACACTAAAAACGTAAAAAAGCTCATCCATCAACGCGACTAAAAAAAGCTTTAGCGAAGCGGCCTAGTAAATATTAAAATTACTGCATTGGAAAATATTATCCCCCCCCCCCCCCCCCAAATACAAAAAATTGTAAAAAACGGCAGCCAAGCTCTCCTTGAAAAGTCTTCGGCTGTGAATGCTGTGAGATACAGAAGTTTAGCCAAGCCTTTCGTTCTTTCTCCCTAGTTTCGCATTAAAAAGAAGTAAGATCATTTCGCCTGTTGACGCGCGCCAAGCCAACCATTTTCGTGGTAAAAAAATTCAAAATTTTAAACTCAAAATCATAAAAAAATTACTTGGCCATTGAATTTTGTTCATTATGAGAACTCCAAAAAGACAATGGCCAAGTAATTTTTTTATGATTTTGAGTTTAAAATTTTGACTTTTTTTACCACGAAAATGGTTGGCTTGGCGCTCGTCAACAGGCGAAATGATCTTACTTCTTTTCAATGCGAAACTAGGGAGAAAGAACAAAAGGCTTGGCTAAACTTCTATATCTCACAGCATTCACAGCCGAAGACTTTTGAAGGAGAGCTTGACTGCCGTTTTTTGCAATTTTTTGTATTTGGGGGGATATCACTTCTTTTTGCTGTTTGTTTCATATCAAGGCGTGAAAACTTGTAAACGATAATTCAGAGAAAGCGGGAAATTTAAAATCTAAAATTTAAATTGAATTTAAATGTTTAAATTGCTCGGTTGTACGGCTTAGATGGAGTTTGATTCACAACCTAAATACGTACCTAGCTATCAATACATTTCGAGTGAAGCAAATAACGACATGATTCCTTACCAAAATAAAATTAAATAGTTTATATTATTAGTCATCTTTTGTAAGTTCATTGACATTAGTTCATACCAACACATAGTTAACTAATTTCGTCAACAAACCTTAAATTCTCGCTAAATAACAGTACATTCCGTTAAAAAAAATATTTTTACTGCTTAATTTGACTTTTTTATAGGGTTGCCGTTCGATGTGAAAATCGTGATCGATAATCGGAGGCATCGAATCGATTATCATATCGAAATATATCGATATCATAGACCCAAATCGATTATCATATCAAATTCCAAATTGAGCCTAGGAAGCAGAAAAAACGCAAAATTGTAACACTAATACAATAGATCATTAAGGATTAGAATGTTTAAAATAAAATTGAGGGCTGAATTTCAATTACACAGCCTATATTTTAATACGTCTTGACTTGCATCGGGTGTCACTGTTTACGTGTTCCAACAGTACGCGCATCTAGCGAGCGAGAGATAGTGGCGAGATCTCATCGACATTCGAGCTCACAGCCTTATCTCCTCCCAACCTCCTAGTCGTCGTTCTTTGAATAATAAAAAACTGCCACACTTGACTCATCTTGTTAGGCAGCGTCAGAAGTAATGGCAAATATCTTCTTTGGGTTTGGGACGGAAGATTCAATATAATTGGGCAGACTGACGCTAGAGAAGTTCACGCCACAACACGTCGAGCCGTACTGAATACATCGCAAATCGCAATCGGGCCGGGCGATGTTTTCGTATCGCCTTGTATCGCGCTGCGAGCGCATGCGCACTGGCGGCGGTGGGCGTGGCATTATACTTGAGCAGCGATTGGCTACTCCGACAAACCAATCGGCGCGTTGATACGACAGCGCGGCATTTTTAAGCATGGTAAACCGCGAAAACATCGATGTCACTATTTAAATCGATAATCATATCATATCATATCAAAATACTTGAATCGATTATCATATCATATTACTGATATCGATAATCGATCGATATTTCGATTATCGACGGCAACCCTACTTTTTTATTCATTAAATTGGACTAAAAGGATTTAAAACATCAGAGTAGTATTCCAAACAACAAAGCATTAGAAGCGTAATCTAGAGTAAAATATATATAAATTATTACCAACATTATCATTACAAGGGTTAAATATTTTAATTTTTTGCTGCAAATTAAATCAAAAAGCACTAAAATTGGGTTATTTCGAAAACCACTAGTATTTTGCTGGACACATTTTCACTCCACTAGATTTGGACAAAACTATAAGCCTGGGTATTTACGGTGCTATTAAAAATGATTTGCTAAAAATTAAACTTATTTACCACTCCCATACAAAATATCATCAAAAAGCACTAAAATTTGGTATTTCGAAAACCACTAGTATTTTGCTAGACACATTTTTCATCCCACTAGATTTGCACAAAACTAGTCTGGGTATTTACGGTGCTATTGACAGCAATTGCAGGGTGTCCACAGGCCACTATTTTCCACTATTTTGCCACTATTTTCAGCTAGACCACTAAATGCCCACTGTTTTTGATAAAATGGTGGAAAAGCCACTATAAGGCCACTATTTTTACAATTTGTTGTATAATTATATTGAATATCATGAACTTTTCACTGTGCTGTTTTCTACATTTTGATTTCCCCACTTTTTAAATTTGCAATTTCAAAAGTTGGTAATATTTAATTTTCATGACTGTTATAAATTTGTGATTTTTGTGTTGGTAGTTAACCTTCCATGAACTCCCATCAGTGTTGCCACATGCAGTACAATGTACTAGCTACAAAATATATATATTTTTTTAAAGAAATCCATCCCAGCGGGGTAACGAACCCCGGTCTCCCGATTGCCGGTCAAGTGCTTTACCCCTAAGCTACCGGGACGGTTAACTTCATAACATCTGGATTGTTGGTGCATTGTAGATCTGAATAGATTTGAACAGTACTGCAACGATTCTGCTGCCTTTGAACTGACCATCTAAACTCAATTAATAATGTCGTTACCTAACAAAATAGTTAGTTTTAGTACGGCAGTACAACCGTTCTGTACTCAATGGTACAACTTTCCAAAAAATCCCCAAATCTATTACTATTTCTTCAAAACAGATTGAAAATGTTAAATAAATAAATAATTTAAATATAAATAAATAAGTACGGGTAAGCTAAGAATGAAAAACAAAAGTTCAGCATTCAGCCCACCACTTTTTTTTACATCACAGCAAATGCACTCTAAAAAACTGATAAAAAAATAGTCTGCAGCACTATATTTATGGGGGGTGGCCCCCCATACCCCTGTGCTTGGTCCCTTTCCCACGGATATACAAGCAGGCGCGAATCATCCACTCCATGATTATGTCCTAGATCCGCCACTGATTTATAAAATGTTATTTTAGTTAATAACGGTTCCCAACTGTATTTATTTATTTATTTTATTTTTATTTGTTTCATCTGGACACGCTAGCAAATAACTTCATTAAATGAGTTGTCCCAAGATCAACTGCTGCAATACAATATATTGACATACTACCTGTGCACGAATGGCCATAACGTGTCTCTGGTAAGACTGTATAAATCATAGGCACCGTAGATGTTGCTGTTGCTAGTTATACATAATAAATAAACTTCTAAACACTTTAAAGAATATAAATAGAAATATTTATTAAGAGAGAAATTACTAGAGGCCATAGGCCTGCGAAAATTGGAAACAAAGTCAACAATGTCAATAAGAACAAAAATGATTTGTAAATAAAGTACACTGCCAGTTGGAAGCAAATAACAAACAAATAAATATAAAGGAAGACTAAACATACCGGCCCCCTTGAAAGGCTGGACTTTCAACGCTGATTCAACACGGGGGTAGTAGGCATAGGGATGCAAATTTTCCGGAAATTTTGAGAGCTTGGAAAAAAACCGTAAATTTCCGTGTTTTTTTCCGAAAAAAACCGAAATTTTGGGAAAATTTGATTTTTGTCTCCCTATGGTATGAATTTTCATAAATTTAATTTTTTATATTTTTCATTAGGTCTTAAGTTAAATTTAGTAACAGTCATAAATCATAATAGTGGAACTATGAACCTAGGACCTCCTACCTAGAGGCTTTAGTGCCAGTTGTGATTATTATTAAGCTTCTCTTAATATTGTTTATTTAATGTTATTTAAACTTAAAAAAGTTTAATTGTGTATGTACAACCACTTTGTCCACTAGTGGCCATGGTTTACGTGAAAGTGATGATGGAAGTGCATCGGACTCTGACACAGTAACAGTCACGGATACAGACTAACTTTTTCTACATTTTAAAGTAATTATTTACTACAATTAAAATTAAAAAAGTCCGCCCCAACCGGGATTCGAACCCTTTTTTTAAAATTTCTGAATTGTAGTAAATAATAACAATTACATCTACTTGAGTGTATGTATCGCTAGTCGCTACTAACCAAATCTAGACATTTTAAAGTGTTTTTAAGTTTATCATCGGGTAATGTGAATTGTGGACCACTGCCTCTAGGTTAAGTAAACCTAGCCTAAAGATTTGATTTGATTTATTACAATTATTCAATTACATTTTAGATGGTGCAACACGTTATGTGCCTTGTAACACTAGCATTAGACACTGAATTAGATGGTTCAATGTTTTGTTCAAAATTCATTGAATTCAAGGACAAAATATGGTCATGGTGAAGGAGGTATTATTGTATTTTATTATCATTGCACATTTTGATTGTGTTTGTCCTTAAATTCAATGGATCTTTACGAAACATTGAAACGTCTAATTCAGGCTCAGGCTGCCTGAGTCAGGCTGCAGGCATCATATTATTCATAATCATAACTCATAAGCAAAATCATCACTCAAGTGGATCCACATTCTAGTATAGCCCCTAGTACCCTATTCTATTCTTCTTATTATTATTATTGTTCTATTGTGCTAAAATGCATATGTTTCATACAAATAATGTTTTTTAAATTTAATTTGAATAAAAATAAATAAAATTGAAAATTTCCCAAAAAAGCCTTTTTTTCCGCACCTCAAAGAAAAAAAACGAAAAAAACACAGTTTTTTTTCCAAAAAATCCGGTTTTTTTCCGAGCCTTTACATCCCTAAGTAGGCACACTTTAGTTATGGGCCGTTTGAAGATTCCATGAGAGGTTTTAACCGACACTAACCGCACAATGTTGTCACGTCCTTTGTGAGTGTCTGCAATAACTCCTAGCCGCCACTGCAATGGAGGAACGTTGTCTTCCTTCAGGAGCACCACTGCACCAGGTTGTACGTTCGGCAGTGTGTCGCGCCAGCGCCGACGCTGCTGCATTTCTTGTAGATAGTCCTGGCACCATCGTCTCCAGAACTGCTGCAGCTGTTGCTGCACCTGCTGCCACCTGGTCAGCCTATTAATACTTGTATCACAAAGGTCAACGGAGGGGATTTGTGTCAAAGGTTCTCCGATTAGGAAATGTCCAGGAGAGAGGTAATTTAAATCATGGGTCGTAGATACGTCAAGGACGGGAGTTATACAGCCTCGACCTGATTAGCAGTAGCAATCCTCGTAAGTCATGACTGACGGAGTTCCCTCCAAAGTTTGAGTCATATCAAGGCGTGAAAACTTGTAAACGATATCAGAGAAAGCGGGAATTTAAAATCTAAAATTTAAATTGAATTTAAATGTTTAAATGCTCGGTTGTACGGCTTAGATGGAGATTGATTCACAACCTAAATACGTACCTAGCTATCAATACATTTCGAGTGAAGCAAATAACGACATGATTCCTTACCAAAATAAAATTAAATAGTTTATATTATTAGTCATCTTTGTAAGTTCATTGACATTAGTTCATACCAACACCTAGTTAACTAATTTCGTCAACAAACCTTAAATTCTCGCTAAATAACAGTACATTCCGTTAAAAAAATATTTTTATTGCTTAATTTGACTTTTTTATAGGGTTGCCGTTCGATGTGAAAATCGTGATCGATAATCGGAGGCATCGAATCGATTATCATATCGAAATATATCGATATCATAGACCCAAATCGATTATCATATCAAATTCCAAATTGAGCCTAGGAAGCAGAAAAAACGCAAAATTGTAACACTAATACAATAGATCATTAAGGATTAGAATGTTTAAAATAAAATTGAGGGCTGAATTTCAATTACACAGCCTATATTTTAATACGTCTTGACTTGCATCGGGTGTCACTGTTTACGTGTTCCAACAGTACGCGCATCTAGCGAGCGAGAGATAGTGGCGAGATCTCATCGACATTCGAGCTCACAGCCTTATCTCCTCCCAACCTCCTTGTCGTCGTTCTTTGAATAATAAAAAACTGCCACACTTGACTCATCTTGTTAGGCAGCGTCAGAAGTAATGGCAAATATCTTCTTTGGGTTTGGGACGGAAGATTCAATATAATTGGGCAGACTGACGCTAGAGAAGTTCACGCCACAACACGTCGAGCCGTACTGAATACATCGCAAATCGCAATCGGGCCGGGCGATGTTTTCGTATCGCCTTGTATCGCGCTGCGAGCGCATGCGCACTGGCGGCGGTGGGCGTGGCATTATACTTGAGCAGCGATTGGCTACTCCGACAACCAATCGGCGCGTTGATACGACAGCGCGGCATTTTTAAGCATGGTAAACCGCGAAAACATCGATGTCACTATTTAAATCGATAATCATATCATATCATATCAAAATACTTGAATCGATTATCATATCATATTACTGATATCGATAATCGATCGATATTTCGATTATCGACGGCAACCCTACTTTTTTATTCATTAAATCGGACTAAAAGGATTTAAAACATCAGAGTAGTATTCCAAACAACAAGCATTAGAAGCGTAATCTAGAGTAAAATATATATAAATTATTACCAACATTATCATTACAAGGGTTAAATATTTTAATTTTTTGCTGCAAATTAAATCAAAAAGCACTAAAATTGGGTTATTTCGAAAACCACTAGTTGCTGGACACATTTTCACTCCACTAGATTTGCTCAAAACTAGCCGAGGTATTTACGGTGCTATTGAAAATTATTTGCTAAAAATTAAACTTATTTACCACTCCCCATACAAAACATCAACAAAATATCATCAAAAAGCACTAAAATTTGGTATTTCGAAAACCACTAGTATTTTGCTAGACACATTTTTCATCCCACTAGATTTGCACAAAACTAGTCTGGGTATTTACGGTGCTATTGACAGCAATTGCAGGGTGTCCACAGGCCACTATTTTCCACTATTTTGCCACTATTTTCAGCTAGACCACTAAATGCCCACTGTTTTTGATAAAATGGTGGAAAAGCCACTATAAGGCCACTATTTTTACAATTTGTTGTATAATTATATTGAATATCATGAACTTTTCACTGTGCTGTTTTCTACATTTTGATTTCCCCACTTTTTAAATTTGCAATTTCAAAAGTTGGTAATATTTAATTTTCATGACTGTTATAAATTTGTGATTTTTGTGTTGGTAGTTAACCTTCCATGAACTCCCATCAGTGTTGCCACATGCAGTACAATGTACTAGCTACGAAATATATATATTTTTTTAAAGAAATCCATCCCAGCGGGGTAACGAACCCCGGTCTCCCGATTGCCGGTCAAGTGCTTTACCCCTAAGCTACCGGGACGGTTAACTTCATAACATCTGGATTGTTGGTGCATTGTAGATCTGAATAGATTTGAACAGTACTGCAACGATTCTGCTGCCTTTGAACTGACCATCTAAACTCAATTAATAATGTCGTTACCTAACAAAATAGTTAGTTTTAGTACGGCAGTACAACCGTTCTGTACTCAATGGTACAACTTTCCAAAAAATCCCCAAATCTATTACTATTTCTTCAAAACAGATTGAAAATGTTAAATAAATAAATAATTTAAATATAAATAAATAAGTACGGGTAAGCTAAGAATGAAAAACAAAAGTTCAGCATTCAGCCCACCACTTTTTTTTACATCACAGCAAATGCACTCTAAAAAACTGATAAAAAAATAGTCTGCAGCACTATATTTATGGGGGGTGGCCCCCCATACCCCTGTGCTTGGTCCCTTTCCCACGGATATACAAGCAGGCGCGAATCATCCACTCCATGATTATGTCCTAGATCCGCCACTGATTTATAAAATGTTATTTTAGTTAATAACGGTTCCCAACTGTATTTATTTATTTATTTTATTTTTATTTGTTTCATCTGGACACGCTAGCAAATAACTTCATTAAATGAGTTGTCCCAAGATCAACTGCTGCAATACAATATATTGACATACTACCTGTGCACGAATGGCCATAACGTGTCTCTGGTAAGACTGTATAAATCATAGGCACCGTAGATGTTGCTGTTGCTAGTTATACATAATAAATAAACTTCTAAACACTTTAAAGAAATAAATAGAAATATTTATTAAGAGAGAAATTACTAGAGGCCATAGGCCTGCAAAAATTGGAAACAAAGTCAACAATGTCAATAAGAACAAAAATGATTTGTAAATAAAGTACACTGCCAGTTGGAAGCAAATAACAAACAATAAATATAAAGGAAGACTAAACATACCGGCCCCCTTGAAAGGCTGGACTTTCAACGCTGATTTAACACGGGGGTAGTAGGCATAGGGATGCAAATTTTCCGGAAATTTTGAGAGCTTGGAAAAAAACCGTAAATTTCCGTGTTTTTTTCCGAAAAAAACCGAAATTTTGGGAAAATTTGATTTTTGTCTCCCTATGGTATGAATTTTCATAAATTTAATTTTTTATATTTTTCATTAGGTCTTAAGTTAAATTTAGTAACAGTCATAAATCATAATAGTGGAACTATGAACCTAGGACCTCCTACCTAGAGGCTTTAGTGCCAGTTGTGATTATTATTAAGCTTCTCTTAATATTGTTTATTTAATGTTATTTAAACTTAAAAAAGTTTAATTGTGTATGTACAACCACTTTGTCCACTAGTGGCCATGGTTTACGTGAAAGTGATGATGGAAGTGCATCGGACTCTGACACAGTAACAGTCACGGATACAGACTAACTTTTTTCTACATTTTAAAGTAATTATTTACTACAATTAAAATTAAAAAAGTCCGCCCCAACCGGGATTCGAACCCTTTTTTTAAAATTTCTGAATTGTAGTAAATAATAACAATTACATCTACTTGAGTGTATGTATCGCTAGTCGCTACTAACCAAATCTAGACATTTTAAAGTGTTTTTAAGTTTATCATCGGGTAATGTGAATTGTGGACCACTGCCTCTAGGTTAAGTAAACCTAGCCTAAAGATTTGATTTGATTTATTACAATTATTCAATTACATTTTAGATGGTGCAACACGTTATGTGCCTTGTAACACTAGCATTAGACACTGAATTAGATGGTTCAATGTTTTGTTCAAAATTCATTGAATTCAAGGACAAAATATGGTCATGGTGAAGGAGGTATTATTGTATTTTATTATCATTGCACATTTTGATTGTGTTTGTCCTTAAATTCAATGGATCTTTACGAAACATTGAAACGTCTAATTCAGGCTCAGGCTGCCTGAGTCAGGCTGCAGGCATCATATTATTCATAATCATAACTCATAAGCAAAATCATCACTCAAGTGGATCCACATTCTAGTATAGCCCCTAGTATATTCTATTCTTCTTATTATTATTATTGTTCTATTGTGCTAAAATGCATATGTTTCATACAAATAATGTTTTTTAAATTTAATTTGAATAAAAATAAATAAAATTGAAAATTTCCCAAAAAAGCCTTTTTTTCCGCACCTCAAAGAAAAAAAACGAAAAAAACACAGGTTTTTTTCCAAAAATAATCGGTTTTTTTCCGAGCCTTTACATCCCTAAGTAGGCACACTTTAGTTATGGGCCGTTTGAAGATTCCATGAGAGGTTTTAACCGACACTAACCGCACAATGTTGTCACGTCCTTTGTGAGTGTCTGCAATAACTCCTAGCCGCCACTGCAATGGAGGAACGTTGTCTTCCGTCAGGAGCACCACTGCACCAGGTTGTACGTTCGGCAGTGTGTCGCGCCAGCGCCGACGCTGCTGCATTTCTTGTAGATAGTCCTGGCACCATCGTCTCCAGAACTGCTGCAGCTGTTGCTGCACCTGCTGCCACCTGGTCAGCCTATTAATACTTGTATCACAAAGGTCAACGGAGGGGATTTGTGTCAAAGGTTCTCCGATTAGGAAATGTCCAGGAGAGAGGTAATTTAAATCATGAGGATCGTTAGATACTGTACAAAGTGGACGGGAGTTAATACAGGCCTCGACCTGAGTTAGCAAGGTAGCAATCTCTTCGTAAGTCATGACCTTGTCTCCTATAACCCTTTTTAAATGATACTTCATGGATTTGACTGCTGCCTCCCATAGGCCACCGAAGTGCGGTGCATGGGGCGGAATAAATACCCAATTACAATTGTCTTGTGAGAGGATGTCTTGCACCTGACGATAATGGTTTTCTTCTTGAAGTAGTTGGTGTAATCCATGGAGTTGGTGGGCAGCACCTTGAAAATTGGTTCCGTTATCAGATTGTATTCGAGAGGGTTTGCCTCTGAGAGCAATGAATCGCCTTAGAGCCGCTATGAACGCATCTGTTGTTAGATTTGTAACAACTTCCAAGTGAACAGCCTTGGTCGCTAGACATACAAACACGGCTATATATCCCTTTGTTGTTGTCTTGCTGCGAGGTGTACCAAACTTTAAAGTGACAGGTCCAGCATAATCAACACCAACATTGCGAAACGGTCGAGTGGGTTGGATTCTCTGTGCTGGTAGTTCACCCATTAACTGCTGAGAAGCTTGTGCCTTAAGTCGGAAGCACCTGGTGCACCGATGAATCATCTTTCTCACCAGTCTTTTGATCGATGGGATCCAAAATCTCTGGCGGATTGAAGAGATCAGCAGTTGTGGTCCAGCATGTAGTAACTTGATGTGTTCGTTGTTCAGGATCAGGTTGGTGAGATGATGATCTGCTGGTAAGATCAATTGGTGAATTGCATCATAGGAGAGTGATGCTTTTTGGAGTCGACCGCCAACTCGTAGTAGCCCATGCTGATCTATGAATGGAGTCAAACTCTTTACTTTACTCTTTGGCGAAATGGTGTGATTGTTAGATAGACTTGAAGTTCCTTATTGTATGAAATAGATTGTACAAATTTTACACATGTTAGAAGGCTGTCTTCCATATCTTTGGCTGAGAGCGCTGAAAGTTTCCGTTCTTCCCTTGCTAATCTGGTATTCTTGATGAATCTTCTGCAATAGGCAATAACTCTAACCAGTTTGGTCAGCTTAGAGTACCTTTGTGTCCAGTCCTCTGGCACTGTTCTTGTCGCAACAAAAGCTTTTCTGGCTTCTGCACTGTCAGGAGACGGCACAAGGTTGATATCTAGCTGGGGCCACAAAGATGGTTCTTGAATTAGCCATTCAGGTCCGTGCCACCAAAGTTCACATGACTTCAGGGTAGTGGCGTCGACACCTCTGGACACGAGATCTGCTGGATTACATGCAGATGGCACACGTTTCCAGTGTGCACTAGCTGTGAGTTCTTGGATGGTAGCAACACGGTTGCCTACAAACGTTTTCCATCTTGATGAACTGCCTGAAAGCCAGTGCAATACCAATGTAGAGTCTGTCCACAGGATGGTTTCACTAACAAGTAGATTTAGTGCAGGGATTGCCTTGTCACATAAATGAGCTAGAAGGAGAGCGCCACACAACTCCAACCTAGGTAGAGTTGTTCTCTTAACAGGTGCTACCTTGGACTTTGTTTAAGTATGTGCGTAACAGAGCGTCTAAAACTTTAGGATTTGTGTCGCGCTCTCTAAAGGGTGGCAAGCCAAGAACCCTTCGCACCGCATACTTAGCGCTGGTTAGGCCAATTATCACTCATGGCCTACCAGCGTGGCATCCAACAACAAAGGACAACATGAGCAAGTTGGAAAGAATTCAAAATCGTGCCACCAGACATATTATGGGTTACAAAGAACCAAGTGCCTCTACACGTCGTGGTCAATGTCGCCTTTCCACCATTGAACAACTCATGAAGCAAGTGGACGTTTTGTTCTTCAAAAAAGATGTTGACTGGCTGTGTAGACCTTGACCCATTCCATCGGGTGTCTTGGAATCTTCGCGATTCAAGACGTAACCAGGCCCAGTCCATCACGCCACCATTTGCCCGAACCAGCGCGTACATAAGTGGGTTCTACTGCCGATCTGCCAAAATTTGGAACTACTCCCTGTCCGAAGAAACACAAGGTCTTGCCATGTCTGCTTTTAAGAGAGTTGTTAAGTCTTCTACATTATGATTGCTTTTTTGATATTATGAATTCATTGAATTGTTATTGTTTTGTTAATTTGTCTCTTCTATGTTTTTCTCTTTTATCTCTATGTTCTATGTTTTATAAGTTCTTGTTTATTATCACAGTTTGTTGTGTAGAGGCTGGCAGACACCTTGTGCTTGGGGCATACTGCCCTTTTCTGCCAACCTTCCTACTAAGCCTATTAGTGGAAAATAAATAATAATAATAATAATAATAATAACAGGTTAGATGCAGTTTCACCTGTGGCATATGTAGCCCGTACATAGAGGCATGCACCATAAGCCCGTTCACTGCTGTTGCAAAAGCCATGGATTTGTACGTCCACGGGCGTCATGGACATACAGTGGGGTATACCACCCGTATTGCAATGTGTAATGTCCACTGAGCAATGGAATTTGCTCACAAAGGTGTTGCCAATCTGCTTGCAGTTTTGCTGCAAGTGGGTCATCCCATCCTAGTCCTTCTTGCCACAGGGATTGCATGAATATTTTGTAACTAATTACAATGGGACTGACTAGACCAAGAGGATCAAATATCGATGCAATAGTAGACAATACACTTCTTTTTGTCATGTGAGACAGAAGAATATCTTTATGATTTGAGTAATCAATGGAGAAAGAAGATTTGCCACTCTTTACTTGAAATTGATCAGACTTCGGGTCCCAAATTAATCCTAGTGTACTTATATTTTCATTACAGTCTAGAGAGAGCAGTCCTTTGTGTTCTTGCAGTTCTTCTGGAATCACTGCAAGAAGTTCTGTAGAGTTGGAGGACCATTTCCGTAACGGAAAACATGCTTGCTTGAGCAAAGTAGAGACTTCTGTGTAAATATGTTGTGCTTCTTCAACAGTTGAGCAGCCAGTCAACAGATCATCAACATGGAAGTCTTCCTTGATTATCTTAGCGCTTTGTGGAGCACTTATTTCATTATCAATGGCCACCTGTTTCAAGCATCTTGTTGCAAGAAATGGAGCACTTGAGGTTCCATAAGTAACCGTTTTGAGCTTAAATGTCTGCAATTCTTCTTCAGGAGATTGTCGCCAAAGAATTCTTTGCAGATTTTGGTCTTCGGGATGCACCAAAATTTGTCTGTACATTTTAGCAACGTCCGCAACAATTCCTATGTTGTGTGTTCGGAATCGTAGCACAATGGAATGCAAATCTTGTTGGACAGTAGGTCCTGTATGCAAGATATCATTTAATGATATGCCGTTTGTGGACTTAGCACTTGCATCAAACACTACACGAGTAGATGTAGTAGTAGAAGTCTTGAACACTGGGTGATGTGGAAGATAATAGCAAGCATCTTTAATTTCAACAGCATCACTTGTTACTTGATCCATGTGTTCCATTGTTTGATACTCATCCATAAAGGTATGGTATTTGGCTTTTAGATCATGGTTTTTGGTCAGACGCTTTTCAATTTGATTTAGTCGACGTTCTGCAATGCACTTGGAATTTCCAAGAACTTTTGGATCAATCTTCGTTGGAAGTTTGACAACGAATCTTCCATCTGGTTGTCGAGTAGTGTTCTCAGAGAAGTGTTTCTCGCACTGTCGTTCCTCCGGAGACATAACAGGTTGATCGAGGCAAATAGATTCGATTTCCCAGAAGCGTTGAAGTTGATTTTCTAGTGAATCCTGATTGCGCACAAAGTGAACGTGGTGAGTTGATTGAGCTGACAAATTGATAGGTGTTTTGCCAGCAATAGTCCAGCCAAGTTCAGTGTTTTGCAATACTGGGTAATTTCCAGTTTGTGTCATTTTCTCGGGGCGCAAGGTTTCATAGAAGACGTGTGCTCCTATGTGTGGTGTAATTCAAACAGACCGCCCCCTCCTAGTGCATGGGGTTTGCAAGGCGGTGGACTAGGGAGGGGATTGACAAACATGGCGTGTAATGAGTTGGTTTGTATTGTGCTGTTTGATTTAATAAATAGTGACAACTAAGTTAAGCCTACTTAATTATCCCTATGACGCACGACATGGTGCCAAGTGTGGTAAATCAGTCAGATTTATATACATAACATAACCCACAACTATAAAAGCGTGCAGCTAAATCATTAATCAGAGAGTGAGTGACAGGAGCACATGGTGAGTACCTTTGGGCATACTCTTTATCAAGGTGCTAGGCTTACAGAACGTAATAAATTAGTTGCAAATTGATAACATTGCATTGTAACATTGTGTTACCAAAATAACTATTAATATGGAGGAAATGCAAAGGCAGCTAGAAGCTCTCCAACAACAAATGCAAGCCATGAACCAGGGGGGGGCAGAAGGAGCCATGAACCAAGGCCTAGGCCTAGGCCAACCACTTCAGATATATAGCTATAGTGGCCCTCCACCTGAGCGATTTTCCTTTGTTGCTGGTGACTGGGAGACCTGGATCACTAGATTCGAACGGTACCGGTCAACATCAGGCCTAGGACAGAGGGAGCAACGCATACAAGTTGACAACCTACTTCTTTGCATGGGGGAGCAAGTAGAAAAACTACTTACAACACTTCAGAAAGGCCCAGAAAGTCTCACTGATTATGAGGGGGTAAAGCAGATATTTACAGACTTCTATACAAAACGGGTAAACCTAGTCTATGAACGGGCAAAGTTCAACCAAAGGGCCCAAAGAGAAGGGGAATCGGCCCAGGATTACATTGAGGAAATTATGCAGTTAGTTAAATCTTGTAAATATGGTACATTGGCAGATGAGCTTGCTAGAGACCGGATGATCGTAGGTAGACAGACGATTGTCTGAAACAATGCAGCAGGACAAAACTATAACATTAGAAAAGGTTATGTCCCGGATTATACAAGCGGAAAATGTACACAACCAACAGAAAACTGTTAGAGCTACCTTTTCCTCAACTGGTGGCAATCTCGCAGATGTAGACCAAGTAACACGTAAATACCCGAGACAGAATTATAAGACTAGACCCTTTAAGAATCAGGATAAGCCTACTAGGCAACCTGAGAGCAAGACTAAATCAAAAGGTGGATGCGGAAGGTGCGGAGATAGCAAGGACCACTCGTATAAGGAATGTCCTGCTTCCAAGGCTACATGCCATAAATGCAAAAGAACAGGTCACTTTAAGCAAATGTGCCGTACTAAGAATGTAGATGAAATTGATTCAGATAACTCATCCAATACAGGTAGCACCTCAGAATTCGAGGGGTATAGCGGATACACACAACTGGGAGAAATAACCAAGCCAAAAAGTGGGATAGGCCTATCTAAAACAGTTGGTGAAGTTCAAGACAAACAAATAGGCATAGACCTAACACAATCAGACGAAATTACAGGCGGAACGGAAGAACCGTGGCGAACCACTGTTAAAATAAAAAACCGAGAAGTGCGATTCAAGATCGACAGTGGGGCCGATGCAACTGTCATCAACCTTGAAACATTCAAACAACTAAAAAAAAGCAAACAAGTAAAAATACTTCGTACTAAACAGAAACTTGTTGGTGCAGGAAATTCAAACCTAAAGATCCTGGAAAAAATCCACACTGAAATTAAGTGGAGGGGTCGTTGTATCAACACAAAGTTATTTGTGATGGATACAAAAGAAAACCTTCTTGGTAGACCTGCCCTCATCAAACTCAAAATGATGAAGTATATTGACCAAGTCGATCAAGATTTCACATCTTTAGTAGAGCAGAAATATCCCAACTTGTTCAAGGGACTGGGGAAGATAAACTGTGCTGAATACTGTATCCAACTTGCATCTGAACCTAAACCATTTGCGATCAATACACCTCGAAGAGTACCGATACCGTTAATGGAGAAGGTCCAAAAAGAAATTAACCGGATGATGCAGGAAGGAGTTATCTCACCTGTAGATAAACCAACAGAATGGTGTGCGCCGATGTTGTCAGTCCCAAAACCTAATGGGGAAATACGAATTTGTGCAGACTACACAGAACTGAACAAAAGTGTCCAACGAGAACTCCATCAATTACCATCTGTAGATGAGACATTGGGTAAATTAAAGGATGCCCATGTATTCACCAAAGTAGATGCCAGCTCTGGATTTTGGCAAGTGCCACTGACAGAAGAATCATCGCTTCTGACTACATTCGTAACACCTTTTGGGAGATTTAGATACAATAGGTTACCATTCGGGATATCGTCCGCACCGGAAGTTTACCAAAAGTTAATGATCAAAATCCTTCAAGACGAAGAGGGTGTGCTGGTCCACCTCGACGATTTTATCATTTATGGAAAAGATGATGACGAGCATGATAGAAGATTGAATAGAGTACTTTCAAGACTACATGGGGCTGGAATTACATTAAACAAAGATAAATGTAAGTTTAAAGTACGAGAGATTAAGTTCTTAGGGCATATCGTGGGGGACGATGGTCTCAAAGCCGACCCCGAACGTATTCAAGCTATAACTGAGTTTCCAACCCCAACAGATGTGTCGGCTGTCCGTCGATTTTTAGGAATGGTAAATTACATTCTTAAATTCATACCAAATGCGGCAGACAGAACTAAAGATCTCAGAGAGTTACTCCAAGCAGACAGACAATTTTTGTGGACAAATGCTCACCAGAAGTCGTTTGATGAACTCAAGATGATGCTCACAACGATGCCAACGCTGGCTCTGTATAATCCAAACTTGGAGACCAAAGTTTCAGCAGATGCGTCAAGCTATGGAATAGGGGGAGCATTGGAGCAGCGCCAGGCCGATGGAAACTGGAAGCCAGTAATGTACTGCTCCAAAGCCTTAAACAATACCGAATGCAGATATGCACAAATCGAGAAGGAGTCATACGGGATCATGTGGGCCTGTGAAAGATTCCAACAGTTTCTAATAGGGCTTAAATTCACCATCTGTACAGATCACAAACCTTTGATTCAACTTCTAGGGGATAAGCCAATCTCAGAACTGACGGCAAGGATGCAAAGGTTCAGAATGAGACTAATAAGATTTCAGTATGACATTGTCTATGTGCCAGGCAAAAGCTTCTACACCCCAGATGCGCTGTCTCGAGCCCCCTTGCCAAATAGTAACGCTAAAGGCGATGGTAACGCTGGAGGCGATATCTTGATGCAGTATGAAACAAAGATTTCGATAGATGCAATTATCCGCAGCTCATTTTCAGACAGTAAGATTGAAGCCATCAAAGAATCGCAAACTTCTGATGAAACGTGCCAGAAGATACAACAGTATGTCATAAATGGCTGGCCTGAGATAAATGATTGCGACCCAAAAGCAACTCCCTACCACAAGTACAGACACGAACTCTCATTTGTTGACAATCTTCTAATGCTTGGGAGAGGATCCATGTACCAACAGCCCTAAGGGCAGAGATGGTCGACCGAATCCATGATGGCCACCAAGGAATGGTACGCTGCAAAGAACGGGCAAAAAGGAGCATTTGGTGGCCGAATATCAATAATCACATTGAAAACAAGGTAAACAACTGCGAAGTCGTGTATTAAATTACGCACAAACCACAGTGAACCAATGGTTTCCAACGAACATACCAGAAATACCATGGACCGTCCTTGGTGCTGATCTATGTGAAATAGAAAGTAAAGTATTTCTAGTAGTTCAGGACTACTACTCGAAATATCCCGAAGTAGCATTCTTGTCACAAACTTCGACTAGTAAAGACGTGATATACAAAATGAAGAATATATTCTCTCGACATGGCATACCACGACTATTACGTTGCGATAATGGACCTCAGTTCAAATCACACGAATTCAAGGAATTTGCCAGACAATACGGTTTTAAGTTGCGGATGAGTAGCCCAAAATACGCCCAATCAAATGGACAAGCTGAACGAGCAGTGCAAATATGCAAGAACATTCTCAAGAAATCTGAGGATCCCTTCTTGGGATTATTAGCTTATCGCAACACTCCATTAGCATGTGGTGCGACACCCGCACAGCTATTAATGGGTAGAAATCTTCGCGATACGTTGCCGCAGGTCGACTGTCACTTGAGACCGAAACTTCCCGACCACAAAAAAATACAATCGGAAATGAAGAAACAGAAAGATCAGCAAGTGGTCGACTACAACTTCAGACACCGTGCCTCAGATCTACGCCCTTTAGCAGAGGGAGAGAAGGTATGGATTGTAGATTTGAAACGGTTCGGGTCTATCAATCAGTCTACGGAGGAACCAAGGTCGTATGTGGTAGACACCAGCAAGGGAGCTGTCAGGCGCAACCGTAAACATCTCATTGCAGCCGAGCCTTGCAACTCAAGAGAAAACAACATACCGTCTTCCCAAGGATCTACCGCTGTGCCGTGTAGTTCGACATCGTCCACCACAGTAAACCAAACAGGAGAAACGTTGAAGCAAACCCAGAGGGAGACGGTACCTGCTCGCCAAAGTAGCCGGAAGACTCGTCCTCCCAGACGATACTCTCCAGGGCTTGAATAGACCTTACTTGCTTGTCAAAGTAGCCGGAAGACTCGTCTTCACTGAAGATACTATTCAAGACTCGTATAAACCTAATTTACATCATTTAAATAATAAAAACAATTTGTAGGCTTATCCAACAAAATAGTGTTTATCATCTGGGAAATTTATATTCCCTGAATACCTTACTTATACTAAGTAGTTTGTAGCTTAACTTATCCTTTAATTTTGTCTATATGATTAATCATTACTTTCTCATTATCTTTTATAGAAAGAGAGATGTGGTGTAATTCAAACCGACCGCCCCCTCCTAGTGCATGGGGTTTGCAAGGCGGTGGACTAGGGAGGGGATTGACAAACATGGCGTGTAATGAGTTGGTTTGTATTGTGCTGTTTGATTTAATAAATAGTGACAACTAAGTTAAGCCTACTTAATTATCCCTATGACGCACAACACTATGAGAAGATCAATAGGACCAGGTTGGTTGAACTGTTCATCAGCCAATATCATATCGTTAGGAATTCCCCAACTATCGCAATTCATAAAAGTAGATGGCATTGTGCCCGTTATGCGGGGAAGAACCGCACAGTCAATTGTAGTAGTATAATCGCTGACCCTTGACTTCAAGTTTAGCGAAACTGTGTGGGAAGTTTCAGCATTAACCTCGTTTATGCCTTGGATTGGGATGTGCTGTTTTGATTTCTTCAGTTGTAGCTTCTGCACTAATGATTCCGTGACAAAGTTTACCTGAGATGCAGAATCAAGCAGTGCTCTGCAATGAACGTATTGTCCATACTTGTTTTTCACGGTTACCACCGCTGTTCCTAATAAAACCTGATATTGAACCTTATCGTTGAAGGTACAGTAAGTCTTGTTAGCGGCAGATTGAACTTCTTGAGTTGAAGCTTGTGTGGAGTGCACACTGTTATCAGAGGTGGATTGCGATGTTTGAGAATCTAAGTGTAGCATGGTGTGATGCCTTTTATTACACTTGTGGCAGCGATGTGTAGAACACTCATGATTAATAGAAAATGTATGAGGCAATTATAACATAACTTGTGTTGTTTCACAAGCGTGTAGCGCTGCTGAGGACTCATGTTCGCAAACTTTGCACATCTAAACAATGCATGAGTTTCTGAACAGAGAATACATTGGCTGTTGGCAGCTATGTAAGAATGTTGTGACTTGCTTGTAGCTTTATCATTCAAGTTTGATTTGTTCTGAGATTTAGTTTCAGTGGATGTAGATATGCCTATGCTTTCAAGTGCCTTGCATTTCCTTTCCAAGAAGTAAATCAAAGACTCAAACGATGGCATTTCATCTAATTCTGAATGCATTTCCCACTCCTTACGGGTCTCAGTGTCAATGCTTTCATAGACAATCTGATTTATCAATACTTCATGCAATGGAATATTGAATTCTAAAGCATTTAAAGCATGCACATTTGTTTGAACATGGTTTATAAGGCTTCGAAGATTTGCTCCAGTACTCTTAGTTATTGAGGGCACATGCAGTAATTGTCTGACATGTGTTTGTGCTATTAACTTGGTGTTATGATACCTGCGTGTGACCAGTTGCCACGCTATTTGAAAGTTGTCATTAGTAATCGGCAGATTTTGCACCAGTTGATGTGGTTCTCCTTGGAGAGACGACAGTAAATAGTGGAATTTTTGAATACTTGACAATAGGGAATATTCCACTTCCGCCAAATACTGTACGAATAGATTTTTTAGAAGAAGTATTTCGTCCGATTACAAATATGTACTTTGTTTTTCCGTGAAATAATAATCGAGTGATTTATAGCCGTTTTAAAAGCAGCAGTTTTTTTAAAGCGGCAAAAACGACTGTGACGTCAGAACTGTGTTGATCCAACGCCGTCTGGATAAACATACATTTAGACCAAAGATGTTGGAATAGTATTATAGTAGGATCGAGATATACATCAAGACGGCGGTGTTTTAAACAAAGCAGCGCCTAGCGTAGCCTACAGTAATGTAAACAGATGGCGGACATTTTACATTTAACGCCTAGCCAGAAAACGAGAAAAGTTGACATTGCAATCAAAAAACAAAACTGAAACAGTCCTAGGTCTAGGCCTGGACGTAGAAAATTATTTATAATACAAAAGTCTAGGCCAATCGTTCCTGTAGGATATAGGCATTGGTATGTGAATACTAAAATTTCTCACTTGACAAGCCCTAGGCTTAACTTGCCGACCCTAACCTGCACTTTCGTGTTCTGACACACACCCCGCTCAAAAAACTTACTTTGATGACTAATTAAAGCCTATTGTAGATAAAGAATACCATGATAGTCCTAGGCTATGCAAAAATTCAATACCAAATGCTCGTTATTCTTTATCACAATGATCTCGCGAAATCTCCTGTCACATACAAAAAAAGAAAAACAAAAGACGGTGAAAATGTACATCCTTGTGGAGTTGTTTGTGTTGAGCGGATGGGCGAGCACCGCCGTCTGTATGTAAATATGTACAAATATACGTACATTTAGTTTCCAATTGGCCTTGACTCAGCACAGTTATGACGTAGTACCGTCCAAAGATGGCGCACGCTCGTTTTTGGCGCGCAAACTGGGGGTCCAATTTACTTCTCGTTTAAATTACACAAAAAAAAAAATTTTTTAATAAAAAAAAGTGCAGTGACTATTAAGACATGAATAAGAATTAAAATAAAATATAAAATATTAACTGGAATATTCCCTATTGAGGATTGTTTACTATCAAGGCTTCAAATGTGTCCTTGAAATGTAGCCATAGTTCCACATTTCCTAAGAATTTAGGTAGATTTATTGTGGGTAGCTTTATTTGTAAGCTGTGCCCATTGTGTGAGACGCCTGAGGTAGGCCTAGACCCAACAGCTGGTTCTAGTCCATGTTGATTTAAATCAACGGGTAGTTCCAAAAACCTTAAGTATTTTGCTTGGACTCTGTAATACTGACTTTCAAAAACTTCTCTATCAATTGCATGATCCTGTTCGTCGTCCTCAAATTCTAGTTCTTCTTGATAAGAAAGATAACTTTTCCAAATATCTTCTAATTTAGCGTTTCTCACCTTCAATTCTAATATGTCATGTATTGAGACATCGAAAGAATCAATAAAAGTTTGTAATCTTGTAAGGGCTGCTTTGCAAGATGTTCTTTTTTTAAAGAGTAATTTCTTTTTATCTGCCTCCATAATGAGTAGTAAGTTCTAGTTATATTTGGAAGGAATGCTTACCAAATTGAAGTGAATAATGTCTATTTGACTCAGGTAATGCCTGGCGTCGAATCCTAGACTTCTAAACGAACCAGCAAAGCTCAATCTGATGCGGCCCGGTGAGGTCCAAAATTATGTGCACGACTTGGCCATAACGTGTCTCTGGTAAGACTGTATAAATCATAGGCACCGTAGATGTTGCTGTTGCTAGTTATACATAATAAATAAACTTCTAAACACTTTAAAGAATATAAATAGAAATATTTATTAAGAGAGAAATTACTAGAGGCCATAGGCCTGCAAAAATTGGAAACAAAGTCAACAATAATAAAACTTGTCTGTCGGGATACGCCGTGTCGATTGTCATTATTCAAATGCTGACGTTTCGAACTGATTGCACAGCTCATCTTCAGAGATGTGAAGAGGAAATCACTGGGCAGAACCTACTCGATCCAGCTCGACCCAGTGAATGACAAAGTACAATTGTGTGCAACCTCCTTTATATAAAACTATGACGCATGCGCGTTAATCAACATTGATATTTCTAGTTTGTTCTGCACGTGCTAACTTTAAACGTTCTAATGTTGGCCTCCAAGTTCTACTCAGTTTTAGCCCATCGTCCCTGTTAAAATTGTCAGATTTCATTTCTATTTCAATAGCTTCACGTACAAGACGAGGGCGGTATTGTTTAACTGTGGCTAGTACACGTGTGTTGTCAAAGTTGATGTTATGACAAAAGTCAACACAATGTTCAGCTAAAGCTGATTTTTCAACATGACCTAATTTTGTGTGACTTATATGTTCTTTAAGTCTTGTTGACACCTTTCTACCAGTCTGCCCTATGTACACGTTATTACAAGCCCCACACGGTATCTCGTACACTCCAGGTACATCCAAGGGGGGGAGCTTATCCTTCGCAGAGTTAAACATGCTACAAAGCTTCCTATCCGTAGTGTAAATTGTTTTTATGGTGTATTTCTTCAACAACTTGCCAATTCGGTCCGTAGTATTTTCAACATATGGCAAATATGCAAGCGGGACGCGTTCTTCTTGTTGTAACTCGCCAGTAGCTGTAGGTAAGGCTGGTACACACGGTGGTTTTCTCAATGCTTGAGAAATATCTCTGTTATTGTATCCATTTTGCTGCAGCATTTTTCGAAGTATCTGAACCTCCTCATCAACATGCTCTTTATCAGAAATTCTGTTCGCTCTGCACGCCAGAGTGTTTAGGACAGCGCGTTTTTGAGCGGGATGATGGTGAGAAGCCGCATTCAAATACCGACCTGTATGCGTGGCTTTTCTGAAAACGGAGTGTCCTAATCTGCCATCACCTTTTCTAGTCACCATAACATCCAAGAACGGCAGCTTTCCATCGATTTCAACTTCCACCCTACAGCCAAGATCGAAAGGGATATTATTGGACATGTTAAACGATCAACTCTAGAAGATGAAACAAAAACAAGAATTTTACCATCTAATTCGTGTACACCTAGATTATATGGCTTGCCGAAAGTCCACAAAGTTGGTTTTCCGCTTCGGCCTATTGTAAGTACTATTGGTGCTCCATCATATAAGGTGTCAAAGTTTTTATCTAGACAGTTACAACCTTGGGTGACAGAAGCTGCCTCGTATATAAAGGACTCTCACCACTTTGTTCAAATAATTAAAAACGTGAAGTTAAATGATGGTGATATCATGGTGAGTTTTGATGTGACGTCTTTGTTTACTAATATACCGATTGCAGAAGCCGTCGACGTGATTAAAGAAAAGTGTCCGGGTAATATTGCAGCATTGGTAGAGACTGTGTTAATTTCTTCGTATTTCATGTTTGACGGACAATATTATAAACAAATTGAAGGAACGCCTATGGGTTCACCAGTTTCACCCGCTGTGGCTAATCTTTACATGGAACGTTTTGAGGTTAATGCCCTAAAAGGAGCGAAGCTAGTGCCATCTCATTTTTATCGATTTATGGATGACACATTCGCCGTGTGGCCTCATAGTAGGGAGGAGCTCGACGAGTTCTTAATATATCTCTATAGCCTGAGTGATAGTATTAAGTTTACCATGGAAGTTGAAATCGATGGAAAGCTGCCGTTCTTGGATGTTATGGTGACTAGAAAAGGTGATGGCAGATTAGGACACTCCGTTTTCAGAAAAGCCACGCATACAGGTCGGTATTTGAATGCGGCTTCTCACCATCATCCCGCTCAAAAACGCGCTGTCCTAAACACTCTGGCGTGCAGAGCGAACAGAATTTCTGATAAAGAGCATGTTGATGAGGAGGTTCAGATACTTCGAAAATGCTGCAGCAAAATGGATACAATAACAGAGATATTTCTCAAGCATTGAGAAAACCACCGTGTGTACCAGCCTTACCTACAGCTACTGGCGAGTTACAACAAGAAGAACGCGTCCCGCTTGCATATTTGCCATATGTTGAAATACTACGGACCGAATTGGCAAGTTGTTGAAGAAATACAACATAAAAACAATTTACACTACGGATAGGAAGCTTTGTAGCATGTTTAACTCTGCGAAGGATAAGCTCCCCCCCTTGGATGTACCTGGAGTGTACGAGATACCGTGTGGGGCTTGTAATAACGTGTACATAGGGCAGACTGGTAGAAAGGTGTCAACAAGACTTAAAGAACATATAAGTCACACAAAATTAGGTCATGTTGAAAAATCAGCTTTAGCTGAACATTGTGTTGACTTTTGTCATAACATCAACTTTGACAACACACGTGTACTAGCCACAGTTAAACAATACCGCCCTCGTCTTGTACGTGAAGCTATTGAAATAGAAATGAAATCTGACAATTTTAACAGGGACGATGGGCTAAAACTGAGTAGAACTTGGAGGCCAACATTAGAACGTTTAAAGTTAGCACGTGCAGAACAAACTAGAAATATCAATGTTGATTAACGCGCATGCGTCATAGTTTTATATAAAGGAGGTTGCACACAATTGTACTTTGTCATTCACTGGGTCGAGCTGGATCGAGAAGTTCTGCCCAGTGATTTCCTCTTCACATCTCTGAAGATGAGCTGTGCAATCAGTTCGAAACGTCAGCATTTGAATAATGACAATCGACACGGCGTATCCCGACAGACAAGTTTTATTATTGACTCGGGCCGTGAAAGCCTACGACAAGTTTTAAAGTCAACAATGTCAATAAGAACAAAAATGATTTGTAAATAAAGTACACTGCCAGTTGGAAGCAAATAACAAACAAATAAATATAAAGGAAGACTAAACATTACCAGTACTTCTTTCAATTAATACCAAAATATCACAACTTCCCGTTAATTGTGCCATCGGCTGGGACTGTTCATGAGTGTAATACATCTGTAATTAAGATTCGGACTTGGGTGTTTATAGAAGAACAGCTCGGTTATCTTCATACTTTCCTTCAAATTTTAACGCATTGCCACTATTTGACCACTATTTTCCAGCAAATGGGCCACTATTTTAGCCACTATTTTATGCATTTGAGGCCACTATTACCACTATTTTTACATCCTCAGTGCTGTGGACACCCTGCAATTGCCATGTGACTCTAGTTGTTGGTTTGAGTGTGTAATACTGTATGCGGTTTAGTGTAAGTTATATATACTTTTATGCGGTGTTGTTCTGAACTCTTGTTTAACCCTGGCTGTTTACAAACATTGGGAGTTGTGACAGACCCTCAGATCGTGATGGGTGCGGGCCCATTGCCATGTGTAGATTCCTAAGTTAATTGCTTTATAGACGGTTATATACTAGCGCAGAGTGGGTGGACACTTTAACGGCAGAGTATCATATTTCCTGTCTAGATTTCCGTTGGTTTAATATATTGTCATAAACTTTATGCTACCTTATTAAGCGAGCGTTTCCGTTTGACTCTGCCGGAAAAAATAGTCACTGGTTTTGTTTTTGTTTTTTTTTGTTTTTTTTGTTTGTATGTCTCGCCATAACGTTCGAACGGAGGCTCGGATCGAGTTGAAATTTTGACCATCCGCAAGCTTCGTTCTCGATTGAATGCCATTAGTTTTGTGGCAAAATCGTTCAAAAAGTTAAAAAGTTACATTAAAGTTAATCGAAAGTTTTTTTTCAAACTAAACGGCGACAAAATTTGAGGTGGCCAAATCATTTAGAATGTCCGTCCGGTCACGAATATGTTAATTTTATTTTGATCCGATAAGTAGTGTAGATGGAAATAACATTATAACAATAGTAACGTTACCATGGCAACGAAAAGTCGCACAAAGTTTCTGTGCACTGCCACCTAGAAGAAATCAAAATACTATCGAGGATGCAGTGTATTATTTGTAACCAAAGATTTAAAATAGTTTTCCCAAAGAAATGATGTCAAGGTCCTCTAGATGGCGGTGGATTTTATCCACAAAGTAAAGTTTTACCCACGGGTTTACCCAAATACCTTGCCAATAATAAATAATTTTGGAAACATGGCCCCGTGGACAGCGAACGTCGCAAATTTAAAAAAATGTGCAATGTGGGTCTAGCTATAGCACGTGCTCGCTTATCAACGCGTCCAACTGAGCGTTTCCTAGTACAAGATAAATAACTTGCGTGTTGTTTTTAATGACAGCTACGTTGCATTCTTCTGTTTGATTTATATCATGGATGTGAACAGCCACAACAAATAGCAATATATATATATATATATATATATATATATGTTAGTACTTTAGACAGAAATTAAAAAAGTGACTACACCGGGGTTTGAACCCGGGATCTTAGCTTACCGGGCTATGCTCTTACCAACTGAGCTATGCGGCCACCAATTTAAAACTGTCTAATTTTTTGTTTGTTTTGTACATTGTTAATACTTAATAACGTGTGTAGAGCAGATTGCACTGCCTATTAGACTACACATGAAAATAACTTGGAGAAATACAAACCATCTCTGTAACCCTAGAGTTGGGAAATATGATGTTTAAACTTGGCTTTATAGTAGGCGACCATGACGCTGTTATGTTAGTACTTTAGACTGAAATTAAAAAAGTGACTACACCGGGGTTTGAACCCGGGACCTTAGCTTACCGGGCTATGCTCTTACCAACTGAGCTATGCGGCCACCAATTTAAAACTGTCTAATTTTTGGTTTGTTTTGTACATTGTTAATAACTAGAGACCCGATTTTATGGTTTTATTTATTTGCAAATTTTGTTTTTAAAAATTGAAAATTAGGTGTTATGTGTTTTTAAAAAATCAAAAATTCGGTGTTATTATGGTTTTATTTTAAAGGTGTCAGTAATCACAAAAATCGGATTTGACAATTTTTTTTTTTTTTACTAGGTACTACACAAGTTTGGAAATGTATTTTCAACAGGCCTAGGTACATTTTTAGAATGCCACCATTGTTGCTGAGCATCTTTGGAGTTTCTAATTATTCGACAGATAAACCACAACTGGGTGGTATCTACTAGGGATGTCATAGGGTAGTAAAATTAGGATCCTGTTCCTGACCTTCCAGGGATCGGGTTACTTGAATCCTGAAAGCCTAAATTACGTCATTTTATCGTTGTACTCCCCCTCCCCCCGAGCGGTTGAAGGTCGTTCGGAAGCGTCTACAAGAAGATACCCGGCAGCGATAAGCTTATCTTCTACTGTTGTGAGACAAAACCTAGCGTTCGGCGGCCACCCATTCCGTCACATCCTTTTCCGTGACGTCATCGCAACTTGGAACAATGACGCAAACACAGCAGTGTGATTTATATTGCATCTTCGTCTGACTCGGCAGCCCAGCCTTCCTCAATAGCGGCGGGTGGGTGGGAGGGGGAGGGGGGTCGCCGGCCAGCCAGCCTCTCTCGACGGGCCGGGCAGCCGGCAGTGACAGTAGGTTCGTTCGCCTGTGCTGCACTTTCTGCACGAATCTGAACTACAGCACTTTTCACCGTTCGCCTGTAGTCGTGCAAGAAGATGGTCGCCGTTCGTCTGAGAAGTGCAGACTGAACTAGTGCAGTTAGTTCATGAACTTCTGCACGCTCTCTGGAGGCGGTGCAATAGTACAGTACAGCAGTTTAGCGCCAAAAATTGAAAAGATGGAACCAAAGATAGCTTATTTTATTAATCTGGATCAAAGTAATTACTTTTTCGAGTGCGAAGGTGTATAATAGTACGTTTAATAGACACGTTTTAAAGAAAACAAAGCCTAGGGCCTAGTCCGAGAGGGCCTGGCACAGCCTGATGTGCTGTGCTAGGCCTTTGTGCATCCAATCCCTTTTGGTCAATGCCTAGGATGGGCCTAGGCCCCTAACATAACCTTTAAGTTAGGTAGTGTTCTTCACAAGGTTAATTACTAATTAATATGCCTGCAAAAACCGTTCTAAGCCTAGAGTAGGCCCCTAAGTGAAGGATAAACTTGAGCACAATCTCCAGATCTGGCTAGACCTAATTGGTTCTAGCTAGGGCTAGCCCTCCCCAGCCCCTAACCTCTTCAATTTGCTATGCTAAGTAGGCCTAGCCCTAGGCCCTATTCAAAATAATATTATTACCTAGGCTTATGGAAACATTTCCTGTTTTAGGAGAAATTATGAAAATTAACCCTTCAGTCGACAGAACCACTTTTTGTTTTTCACCACAATAGACTGATAGGAATAGGCCTACGCCAATCAAAAGATAGGGCTAGGCCTAGGCCTAGTCATTGTCAAGTAGGCCTAATGATGCCTGGTTGTGTGGGCCTGGGCCTAGTGTGATCCCAAGGCCCAAGCATACCCTCAGAGAGTGGTGAATAGGGGCTAGGCCTAGGCCTACCCTACTTGATCAAACGTTAGATTTCCGTTATGAAAATTTGAAGGTTAAGGAAGTCAAGCCTAGACACATACATAATATGAAAACAAAATTCGAACTTTTGCGCCAGTGACAGTTTTGATCGTTCGTCTGTAACGACTGCACTTGATGAACTACTGCACTGTACCGAAATGAACTCACGGTGCAGTGCAGTACAGTGCAGTGCAAAGTGCAGCACAGGCGAACGAACCTAGTCTGCACCGGGCGAGGCGGCCGCTTGGTGGTCTATGAGGGGGTGCGCGCGAACAGCGGAACAGCCGGCGACAAAGGAATTCTTCTGATATCGCAAGCCGGCCAACTGGGAATTGACTTGAGACGGAGGGAGCGTGATTTAACTCATTTTTTGACAATTACAATGTATTTAAAGGACAGTATTGCCATTTATAGTGGTTATTTCGCGTTTCAATATAGATTTCGGTGTTATTGCTCAGTAAACGGCAAAGTAGGTGTTATTTCGCGATTCAATATACATATTTTTGGGTTCCTAACCACACAATTCGTCCACATTTTGCAAAAAAATACGACATTTTAACAATTCGCGTAAAAAAATAACGCGAATTTCCCGGGTCTCTATTAATAACGTGTGTAGATTATGTATTATGATCTTAGCAAGGCATTTGACACCATCGACCACAACATTCTCCTCACTAAACTAGAAACCTTCGGTATAAGAGGAGTAGCCCTCAAATGGATGGCCTCATATCTATCCGGCCGCACCCAAGCAGTAGAAATCCAGGCTTCGTTAAAAAACTCCGCTCACAAATTTCTCTCTATACCAAAAACTCTGGTCACAGGGGTTCCTCAGGGCTCTATCTTGGGCCCCTTGGCCTTCATTCTATATGTTGATGATCTACAGGGTTACCTCAACAAAGGTACCCTGACCCAGTATGCCGACGACTCGAGCCACCTCTTAACTCTCCCTAAAGATTGTGTCGCTGCCCTCCCAGAACTGGTGAACGAACAAGCCTCCCTGATGTCCTCCTACTGCCACATCAATCTATTAACTCTTTCACTGCCCAAGACCATTTATCTTTACTTTCACACACCCCAAAATGCCCCAACCTCCAGTCCCTTAGTCCGGCTTGATGATAAAAGCATTGCCCGCTCCAACTCTGCCAAGTTGTTAGGCCTGAACGTCACTGACACATTGGATTGGTCCGTCCACATTGAACAAGTCACCTCCAAAATTAATAGTGGTTGTTTCATGCTTAGAAAACTAAAACAGATAGTTCACCCTCATGTTCTCAAATTAGTTTATTTTGCTCATATCCACTCACATCTGTCCTATGGCATACTATTTTGGGGTGCATCCCCTCAAGCAGTTAGACTCTTCACCCTCCAGAAAAGGGCTGTCCGCATTATTGCTGGTGTATCCAGAAGGCATTCTTGCCGAGAGCTCTTCAAAGATCTGGGAATTCCAACTCTTGCGGGTTCCCTGATTCAAGCGGCATCAATTTTTGTTCGGTTAAATCCTAATCTCTTCCCTCTAAACACATCAGTCCACTCCCATTTTACAAGGTCAAATCTCCAAATTTGCATCCCCACCCATAATCTGACTTTATTTTCCAAAAGCCCTAAGTACTTGGCCCTAACCATCTTCAATAAGCTTCCTAACAACTTCAAAACTTCCCCAACCTTAGCTTCCTAAAAACTAATTTGAAATCCTTCATCACATCCAAGAGCTTCTACTCCCTCCAAGAGTACTTCTCTCCCTAAACTATAAATACTCTATACTCTTATATTTTTTATATGTTTTAATTATTTTTAAATTTCACTAGGATGCTCATAATACCACAGGCTGCAATTTATTGTTCAGCCATTATACACCTTGCAAGCCTTCTTATATTTGTGTATGTTCACTTTACATATAATATTTTAGCTTGTGTATTTTATTTTTTATCTACTCTCATTTATAATCATGTTGGTATTTTACAACTTGTGCATATTATTGTTTAGCCGCTCTCTTCTTTAATCATGTCAGTCTTATACCGTGTATTCATTTTTTTGTAATGCCTCTCACTCTATAATCATACTTGAATTATTCTGTTTCTGTCTTGTATTGTCTAGTTGTCCAGTTGGCAAGTACTATTACTTAGGCCTAGCCCTATATAATAATATAGGCCAATTGTACTTGTTGTTAAATATTATTCTTAACTAGGCTATTTTATCTATATTTTTAGTATTAATTTTGACGATATCCATATTTGTACTCTGTATGAATCTAAGGATAAATAAAAACTTGAACTTGAACTTGAACTTGAACTTGAACTAGAGCAGATTGCACTGCCTATTAGACTACACATGAAAATAACTTGGAGAAATACAAACCATCTCTGTAACCCTAGAGTTGGGAAATATGATGTTTAAACTTGGCTTTATAGTAGGCGACTATGACGCTGTTATGTTAGTACTTTATTTTCATGTGTAGTCTAATAGGCAGTGCAATCTGCTCTACACACGTTATTAACAATGTACAAAACAAACCAAAAATTAGACAGTTTTAAATTGGTGGCCGCATAGCTCAGTTGGTAAGAGCATAGCCCGGTAAGCTAAGGTCCCGGGTTCAAACCCCGGTGTAGTCACTTTTTTAATTTCTGTCTAAAGTACTAACATAACAGCGTCATAGTCGCCTACTATAAAGCCAAGTTTAAATATATATATATTTAATACACTCGTCAAATAATATATATCCGGGTCAAAATAGCTTCTGAAAATAATATATATATATATATATATATATAGATTCATAGCAGTTGTCGAAAAAGTTTGCCCCGACTGGGGTTCGAACCCAGAACCTCCGGCTTAACGTGCCATAGCTCTACCAATTGAGCTACCGGGACCACAGAACAAACCTTTACTAAACTGCTATCTGTTGTGATTGTTGACCTCCATGACATAAATCGAACAGAAGACTGCAATGTAGCTGTCAAATCTGAAAGATCACATGGATAAATCCAAACACATCTCATCTCCCATGAGTTGGGTAGTATGAATATAAGATTTTTAAGCATAAGCCCGCTTTAAGGACATAGTTATTGATTCATAGCAGTTGTCGAAAAAGTTTGCCCCGACTGGGGTTCGAACCCAGAACCTCCGGCTTAACGTGCCATAGCTCTACCAATTGAGCTACCGGGACCACAGAACAAACCTTTACTAAACTGCTATCTGTCGGTAGCTCAATTGGTAGAGCTATGGCACGTTAAGCCGGAGGTTCTGGGTTCGAACCCCAGTCGGGGCAAACTTTTTCGACAACTGCTATGAATCAATAACTATGTCCTTAAAGCGGGCTTATGCTTAAAAATCTTATATTCATACTACCCAACTCATGGGAGATGAGATGTGTTTGGATTTATCCATGTGATCTTTCAGATTTGACAGCTACATTGCAGTCTTCTGTTCGATTTATGTCATGGAGGTCAACAATCACAACAGATAGCAGTTTAGTAAAGGTTTGTTCTGTGGTCCCGGTAGCTCAATTGGTAGAGCTATGGCACGTTAAGCCGGAGGTTCTGGGTTCGAACCCCAGTCGGGGCAAACTTTTTCGACAACTGCTATGAATCAATAACTATGTCCTTAAAGCGGGCTTATGCTTAAAAATCTTATATTCATACTACCCAACTCATGGGAGATGAGATGTGTTTGGATTTATCCATGTGATCTTTCAGATTTGACAGCTACATTGCAGTCTTCTGTTCGATTTATGTCATGGAGGTCAACAATCACAACAGATAGCAGTTTAGTAAAGGTTTGTTCTGTGGTCCCGGTAGCTCAATTGGTAGAGCTATGGCACGTTAAGCTGGAGGTTCTGGGTTCGAACCCCAGTCGGGGCAAACTTTTTCGACAACTGCTATGAATCAATAACTATGTCCTTAAAGCGGGCTTATGCTTAAAAATCTTATATTCATACTACCCAACTCATGGGAGATGAGATGTGTTTGGATTTATCCATGTGATCTTTCAGATTTGACAGCTACATTGCAGTCTTCTGTTCGATTTATGTCATGGAGGTCAACAATCACAACAGATAGCAGTTTAGTAAAGGTTTGTTCTGTGGTCCCGGTAGCTCAATTGGTAGAGCTATGGCACGTTAAGCCGGAGGTTCTGGGTTCGAACCCCAGTCGGGGCAAACTTTTTCGACAACTGCTATGAATCAATAACTATGTCCTTAAAGCGGGCTTATGCTTAAAAATCTTATATTTAATATATATATATATATATTCATATATATGTTTTTACGTAGATTTTCTCGGATATAATGTGACATAATGAAATTCTTTCGAGTTTCCGAGTTAAATAAGTTTTATTACCAACGTTTCGAACAGTTCTCCCTGCCCATTCTCAAGGTAACGACATACAAATTAAAAAACATTGAGTAAACAAACAAGACAATAACAAATAATATAAAAGACAAAACAAGTCACTGCAACTGCTCAGCATTACATTTAAGATCTTTGCGATGACCTTAACAGGCGTTTGGTAGGTGGAGCTTAAGGTGGCTTCGTTCTTTTCCTATCCACTCTAGCTGGAGGAACTACATTTTCCGTGGCAACTGGGGGTATTATCGGCACCACATGGCTATCACGTAGCGCCAGTTTCCAGGTGGGTGCTAGTCTTTTCGCATCATCTCGTATGTTTAAGTTATGCGGTCGTTTCTCCATTTCGACGGCTTCTCTAACAATACGAGATACTTCATGGTCCACTCTGGCAACAGTCTTTGCGTTCGCGAAATCTATCCAGTGCTCCTTCTCAAAATAGTGCTGGAAAAGAGCAGATGTAGTTTGCCTGTTTTTTATTGCAGTTCTATGCTCGTCCAGACATGCTGAGATTTTACGGTTCGTCCTTCCGATATATGTTTTCTCACAACACCCGCAAGGAATTTCGTATATTCCATGAGCTTCATGAGAAAAAAAAACAACAACATTGGAACCATCTTTAAAGCTGAACTTAAGATCTCATCAATGCTTAGAAATGTGAAAGATGTGAAAGCAGGTGACAAGAAATCAGCCCTGGCTCAACATGCTGAAGCTTACTCGCATGTGATAGATTTTGACAAAACAAAAACTATTTGCCCTGTACAACAGCTCAAGCCACGTATTATCCGTGAATCTGTGGAAATTGAGAAACGGCCAAATAACATGAACAAAAGAGATGATAGCCAGAGCCTCCCTCTTGCTTGGAAACCTGCACTCATGCCTCGAAATGTAGTCCGTAGACCTATTCAGCCAAATCCCTCAGAGGTGGTGCAAATTTCAGATTCCATAATCCTAAGCACAAATAACATTTCAAAAGACAACCAATCAGGCCCTATGACAAGAAGCCGGACTAAAAAGGTTTCACTACAGTAAGCTGAGCTATTTTGCTTCTCAATTGCCACCATCCGTATATTTTTTCGATATGACATCGCCGCCCCGCACCTATTTTCTATATAACCTCGCCGCCTCACACCTTCAGCCGAGGCTATATAAGGCGGGCGCTGCGTGCTTGCCAACCACTGTGACTCCAACCTCCGTAGAGTCACAGTCAACCTTGAAAATGTCTGACGTAGTACAGACGAAACGTCGGTGGACGCCCAGGTTCTGCCCTGGTTCATTTTATTTTCGACGCGGTTTTACCCAAGATCCTTGTTTTTATCCTATGACGGGCCGCGAAAACCTACAACAATATATATATATATATTAAGTTTTTAAGGCTTTCGTGGCCCGAAGTATTAGAATCACAATTGTAAACTTGTCGGGTTATTTCGCCACGTCGATTTGACTTACCCATGTCAACGTTTCTGGACCGCTCTGGGCCCCGTCATCAGGACGACTGACTGCTGAAGCTCTCGCTCGGACTAGTTGAGTCGGAAGTAGATGCTCAGTTGTTGATACTGCGCATCGTCATCAAACACTGCCTAATAGTAAAAGTTATAAGCACGTGACCACACGTGTTGTCAAGGTAAAAAATCGTTATTTCTCATTAGCGCGTGACATAGCACGTGTTGTCATATATATATATATATATATATATATATATATATATATATATGATAAAAACAAGGATCTTGGGTGAAACCGCGTCGAAAATAAGATGAACCAGGGCAGAACCTGGGCGTCCACCGACGTTTCGTCTGTACTACGTCAGACATTTTCAAGGTTGACTGTGACTCTACGGAGGTTGGAGTCACAGTGGTTGGCATGCACGCAGCGCCCGCCTTATATAGCCTCGGCTGAAGGTGCGGGGCGGCGAGGTTATATAGAAAATAGGTGCGGGGCGGCGAGGTCATATCGTGAAAAGGTGCGGGGCGGCGATGTCATATCGATAAAATATATACGGATGGTGGCAATTGAGAAACAAAATAGCACAGCTTACTGTAGTGAAACCTTTTTAGTCCGGCTTCTTGTCATAGGGCCTGATTGGTTGTCTTTTGAAAAGTTATTTGTGCTTGGAATTATGGAATCAGGCCCTATGACAAGAAGCCGGACTAAAAAGGTTTCACTACAGTAAGCTGTGCTATTTTGTTTCTCAATTGCCACCATCCGTATATATTTTATCGATATGACATCGCCGCCCCGCACCTTTACACGATATGACCTCGCCGCCCCGCACCTATTTTCTATATAACCTCGCCGCCCCGCACCTTCAGCCGAGGCTATATAAGGCGGGCGCTGCGTGCTTGCCAACCACTGTGACTCCAACCTCCGTAGAGTCACAGTCAACCTTGAAAATGTCTGACGTAGTACAGACGAAACATCGGTGGACGCCCAGGTTCTGCCCTGGTTCATCTTATTTTCGACGCGGTTTCACCCAAGATCCTTGTTTTTATCCTATGACGGGCCGCGAAAACCTACAACAATCCATATATATATATATATATATATATATATATATATTCTGTTGTAGGCTTTCGTGATTCATAGTTTATGTTATGTTACACTTTACGGAAATAATCACGCTATATTGGATGTTTAAAACAAATATTTAATTAAAACTTCAACGTTTCAGAAGACTAGGCTTCCATTTTCAAGAAGAGTTGGTATAAAACCATACCAACTTATACCAACTCTTCTTGAAAATGGAAGCCTAGTCTTCTGAAACGTTGAAGTTTTAATTAAATATTTGTTTTAAACATCCAATATAGCGTGATTATTTCCGTAAAGTGAACATAACATATATATATGAAAATATATGTTTTGAGGTAAAACTGCGTGTGATGATTTATAATAAAATAATATTTTATTATATATAATATATATATATATTATATATACTAGGAAAACGCTAAAGTCCCGCCGCGTTGATGGATGAGCTTTTTATAAAGTTTTTAGACTGCGTGGGATATCTTTACTTTTGCGAGTGCTTTGTTGCTTTGTTTTGCTGCCCACGCATTGTAGGTGATTGTTGTCAAGTTTCTTTTGTTACCTGTCAATTGGTATTATTTACCGTAAAAAACTTATATTAAAAGCTTTATTTCTATGGATTCTGGCTAACTTTTTCAACTTTTTCTTTAAAAAGGTACTACATCATCATAACCTTAATGTCCATGTATAATATGAACGTTGTAGCCCCACCCGTTTGGTCAGAATTGGCCCAAATGGCACGAAAATATCGCACAAAAAATCAAAAAACTTATATTAAAAGCTTTATTTCTATAAATTCTGGCTAACTTTTTCAACTTTTTCTTTCAAAAGGTACTACATCACCATAACCTTAATGTCCATGTATAATATGAACGTTGTAGCCCCACCCGTTTGGTCAGAATTGGCCCAAATGTCACGAAAATATCGCACTAAAAATCGAAAAAAATCGTAAAAGTACGATATTCATGAGAAATATTTCTTCGATTGTACCCAAAAACAATACACCTCTAAGTTCAGAGATTTCGAAGGTCCTGTCAAATTTTCATCAAGATCGGATATGCCGTTTGCCTGGTAGAGAGTTAACAAACAGACAGAAAAACAAACAAAAAAAAAAACAAACAAAAAAAAAAACACCCGAGCTAAATTTTTTGGGGGTCAGTGAAATTGAAGTCTTCGCTTCGCTCATCCAATTAATTTCTGTCTAAAGTACTAACATATATATACACACATATATATAACATATATATAGACAGAAATTAAAAAAGTGACTACACCGGGGTTTGAACCCGGGATCTTAGCTTACCGGGCTATGCTTTTACCAACTGAGCTATGCGGCGACCAATATAAAACTGTCTAATTTTTGGTCTGTTTTGTACATTGTTAATAACGTGTGTAGAGCAGATTGCACTGCCTATTAGACTGCACATGAAATTAACTTGGAGAAACATTACAGCGTCATAGTCGCCTACTATAAAGCCAAGTTTAAACATATATATATATATATATATATATATATATATACTACCCAACTCATGGGAGATGAGATGTGTTTGGATTTATCCATGTGATCTTTCAGATTTGACAGCTACATTGCAGTCTTCTGTTGGATTTATGTCATGGAGGTCAACAATCACAACAAATAGCAGTTTAGTAAAGGTTTGTTCTGTGGTCTAGGTAGCTCAATTGGTAGAGCTATGGCACGTTGAGCCGGAGGTTCTGGGTTCAAACCCCAGTCGGGGCAAACATTTTCGAAAACTGCTATGAATCAATAACTATGTCCTTAAAGCGGGCTTATGCTTAAAAATCTTATATTCATATATATATATATAATTTATATATGTTAGATTTAAGGCTTTCGCAGTACATGATATGTGTACTGTATTGCGTGTGATTATTTAATTAAATTTAATTAAATAATCACACGCAGTTTTACCTCAAAACATATATTTTCATATATATATATATGTTAGTACTATAGACAGAAATTAAAAAAGTGACTACACCAGGGTTTGAACCCGGGACCTTAGCTTACCGGGCTATGCTCTTACCAACTGAGCTATGCGGCCACCAATTTAAAACTGTCTAATTTTTGGTCTGTCTTTAATTTCTGTCTAAAGTACTAACATTTCAGCGTCATAGTCGCCTACTATAAAGCCAAGTTTAAACATATATATATATATGTTACCATCTATAAATAATTAAATTTACTTTTTTCGGTTTACCACGTAAGATATTCTTTATTTTGTCTGACGTTTCGATTGGATTTCACCAATCATTGTCTAAGACTGAAGTAACTCAAATATAAATACAAAATACAAAAATACTTCAAGAGAGAACGAAAACAAAAACACAAGAATAACATAAAACAAACATAATAAACAAGCAATTTCAAATAAGTTAACAAACAGGAATATTATAACATGTGGAAAGATTTTAGAAAAACATGTCATGTTATTGATTATGCGAAGTAGTCTGATGGACCAGAACCTGTAGGATGATTCCTTGCTTGACTTCTTGTCATTGGGCCTTGACTTGTGGAAGGTAACACGGTCTTGTCAGTATTTTGACCAGTAGGGTTAGTCTGACTTCTTGTTACGGGTCGTAGACTTACAACAGGTATCATGGTTTCGGGAGCATTTAGCAAAGTTGGAAGTGTCTGCATGAATGTTTGTGGTTTATGGCAAAGGTTTATGATGGACTTCCATGTCTGAGGTAGGCGTTTTCCATCATCCCTTTTGTTCAAACTATGAGGCCTCTTCTCAATTTCTATTGCTTCCCTTATAATCCTGGAATGAATACGGTCCGTAGATGCAATTACTCTTGTACCCTCAAAATTAATGACATGTCCCTGATCTGCCACGTGTTGTGCAAGAGCTGATCTTGGTTCATTCTTTTCTACTGAGAGTAAGTGTTCCTGTCGACGTTGAGAGATTTTTCTTCCAGTCTGCCCCACATACGTTTTTTCACATGATCCACAGGGAATTTCGTACACACCATGGTTTTCCAATGGTATGGCATCCTTTGGTGATCTTAAAAATGAACTAACCTTCCTGTGTGGTAGGAATACAGTTTTCGCCTCATGCCCAGACAAGATCTTGCTAACTCGATCAGTAGTGCCTCTCATGTAGGGCAAAAATGCTACTTTTCGTGGCTTCACAGTTTCATCATCTACATTCGCTTGAGTTTTATTAAGGACACGATTAAATGCATTATTTATGCTTACATTAGAAAACCCATTCCGGAGAAGAGCATCCTTAAGGTTATGCATCTCAACATGTATACTATCCTTGTCAGCAATTGATTTTGATCGAAACGCCAGGGTGTTTGCCACAGATCTAATTTGGGCTGGCGAGTGATGGGGTTGTGCGTTTAGGTAGCGGTTAGTATATAAATACAGTAGTACAAATACAGTACAAAGTATAAATATAACATTCATGCAGACTCCTCCAACTTTGCTAAATGCTCCCGAAACCATGATACCTGTTGTAAGTCTACGACCCGAAGTCAGACTAACCCTACTGGTCAAAATACTTACAAGACCGTGTTACCTTCCACAAGTCAAGGCCCAATGACAAGAAGTCAAGCAAGGAATCATCCTACAGGTTCTGGTCCAGCAGACTACTTTGCATAATCAATAACATGACATGTTTTTCTAAACTCTTTCCACATGTTATAATATTCTTGTTAGTTAACTTCTTTGAAAATTGCTTGTTTATTATGTTTGTTTGATGTTATTCTTGTGTTTTTGTTTTAGTTCTCTCTTGAAGTATTTTTGTATTTTGTATTTATATTTGAGTTACTTTACAGTCTTAGACAATGATTTTTGAAATCCAATCGAAACGTCAGACAAAATAAAGAAGATCTTGCGTGGTAAACCGAAAAAAGTAAATTTAATTATTTAATGATGGTAACATAATATGTATATGTATATATATATATATTTCCCAACTCTAGGGTTACAGAGATGGTTTGTATTTCTCCAAGTTATTTTCATGTGTAGTCTAATAGGCAGTGCAATCTGCTCTACACACGATATTAACAATGTACAAAACAGACCAAAAATTAGACAGTTTTAAATTGGTGGCCGCAAAGCTCAGTTGGTAAGAGCATAGCCCGGTAAGCTAAGGTCCCGGGTTCATACCCCGGTTTAGTCACTTTTTTAATTTCTGTCTAAAGTACTAATATATATATATATATATATATATACCTTAGCTTATAGACCTTAGCTTACCGGGCTATGCTCTTACCAACTGAGCTATGCGGCCACCAATTTAAAACTGTCTAATTTTTGGTCTGTTTTGTACATTGTTAATAACGTGTGTAGAGCAGATTGCACTGCCTATTAGACTACACATGAAAATATCTTGGAGAAATACAAACCATCTCTGTAACCCTAGAGTTGGGAAATATGATGTTTAAACTTGGCTTTATAGTAGGCGACTATGACGCTGTTATGTTAGTACTTTAGACAGAAATTAAAAAAGTGACTACACCGGGGTTTGAACCCGGGACCTTAGCTTACCGGGCTATGCTCTTACCAACTGAGCTATGCGGCCACCAATTTAAAACTGTCTAATTTTTGGTCTGTTTTGTACATTGTTAATAACGTGTGTAGAGCAGATTGCACTGCCTATTAGACTACACATGAAAATAACTTGGAGAAATACAAACCATCTCTGTAACCCTAGAGTTGGGAAATATGATGTTTAAACTTGGCTTTATAGTAGGCGACTATGACGCTGTTATGTTAGTACTTTAGACAGAAATTAAAAAAGTGACTACACCGGGGTTTGAACCCGGGACCTTAGCTTACCGGGCATGCAGACATTGTATTTTCGGGTAGTCCGTGTGGTTTTATTATTAGTTCCAACGTTTCGGGCAGTTCTCCCTGCCCATCTTCAAGGAAATTTAAAACATAAAACAATATCAAAAACAAACAAAACCTTACTTCATAACATACTCTGCAACTGGATACATAGACAAAACTAAATAGCTTAGAAAACAAAGGTACTAATGACAACATATTATATAAACATCCAGATATTGTGCGGTGTGCCTATATGAATCATCCTCTTGCTATAACGGTTCGTGCGTACTGCATGTATTACCATAAGTATGAAGACACGATCCTCCTGGCAAGGGCTGAGTGGTTTAACATTACCTTCAGTTCGACTTCTGCTCCAGGCTTTGCCTATATGAATCCATCTTCTTGCTATAGGGGCGAGTGCGTACTGTATTTTAACCTTGAGTATTTTTACACTTTCTGGCAACAGATGTGTAGTAGCTACACTACCATTTACCTTCAGGATGACTACCGCTTCTCGCTGGTGCGGTGCGCCTATATGAATCCTTTGGGGTGTGTGTACTGCGTATATATTACCTTTCCATGGGACTCCAAAAACGTGTGCTACGTGCGTGTGCATTATACGTAGCATAAATACCTACACCACAGAGACCAGCATAGATCCAGCCTTCTCGAGAGAGCATTCGCAACTAACCAAAGAAAGGTAACAGACAAGTCATTCATTATTTTCAAATTCAAACTCGACGCTACCCCCACCCTCTTTCTGCCCTAACGGCTAAACAGTTGTTTGTCAAGACGAGTCTGGCTGGCCGTGTGTGGAAATGACATGGCTAGCATCCGTCGTGCCACATACCTCTGAGCTTGGTTAAGACGCATCTGGGCCACGTGTGGCTAGCCAGTTGTTTGCCAAGTCATGGCTAGCCGCGTACGGCAAGGATCTGGCTGGTATCCGGCGGCCAAGCAGTTTAAAATGTATGGCTAGCCTGGTATGGGCCAGACGATGCCCAGACGTGCTTTCCCGTACGTCAGGCAGCCAGATGAGGGCCATACGTGGCCCAGACGATCCCAAAAATCCTGTGCTACTAGGGTACCTTGAGGATAAAAATAATCTTGGGTAGACATTTGTAATTTTGGGCAAAATATTTTTACGACGCCATCTTGTTTTAGGCATATGCATATAGTACACGCTTTTGATTTTCATTTGTTTTCTATTATAATTATGACAGTTTTAACAAATCTGACGTGTTATTTGGATTTTTCATAAAATTTCCTATTTATTGAAACAAATTTTGTCAGCCTGGGACTATTATGAGATTATTTGTAGGAAATTACATTTTATTAGTCCTTCAGCCAAGTACAATATTTAAGAGTGTTTGATGACGGACGAATAAATGTTCACATATTCATAAATAATGTTATTGGAAAATTATTTTTACATAGAGTTGTCTTAGGTTTGTCCCATGACACTAATGGTAGCCATTTTACAAGATGGCTGCCAAATATATGTACTATCTAAGTGCCCGTTAGTGGCGCCGCATCCGAGCAACGGTGTGCTTACACACTCATGCACATTATGCAGCAATCCGAGTTGGTGTGTTTTGGAGGTGTCACTCAGTCATCATGATTAGTGTTATGAACCCTAAAACACATAGTCGAGGAAATGTAGGTACCTGATAACACAATGCCAAATTTGATTGGGGTACGATAATAAATCCTTCTTTTTTTATATGTGGTGAACACGCTGGTTACTACTTATTCGTCTTATTGTCTTATTCGTCAATTGGCCAGCAATTCTGACCAAACGAGTGAGCGATTATGGCTGTGTAGTGCACTTGAAAGAAATTGTTTTTAAAAATAGCTGAAAAGCATTGAAATAAAGGTTTTAATAATATAAGCTTTTTTCATGTACTATATAATAAACAAGTAACTATAGAAACTTGATAATAATCACCTACAATGCAAACAAAAAGCAAGTGTTATGGTTGACGAGATATTTTACATTCCATTGCTTATTGGTATTACTTTAGCAATTAATACTACTTTATTAAAATAATAATTATTCTATTTTAACAAAAATAATTTGCAATGGAATTTGAAAAAGTAATAAGATCCCATCGCATACAAAAACCTTGTAAATAGAAAGCCAAACCTTACACACTCAAAATAAATGAGATCTAAAAGAAGGGCCAAGCTCGTGTATCTTTCTACATTTGAGTATTCTCAATTCATAAACGTACACTGCCCCGAAACACACCCTTAAAAAACTTGGCAAAATATAATTTGCAACTAAGAAGAGTCTTCACGAGACATGCATGTATTCTCACGATTGTAAAAACTCACATTATTTGTACAACGCTTTAGAGAAAATTTGAAATTACATGTTATGCGAATTCAAAAATCACAAAACACTCACATTTCATCGCATCAGAACTTATTTTTCTGTAGACTTTTTTCACTTTTTTAGTTAGATGTTTAAATTTACTTATTGGTGCTTTTTTGTTCTATATCCACTGCATTAATTGGTCAATCTTTGCCGTGAAGCGCCCTAAAACTACTAATACTACTGGTCCATAATGAGCGAAGCGAAGACTTCAATTTCACTGACCCCCAAAAATTAGCTTGGGTGTTTTTTTTGTTGTTGTATTTTTGTCTGTTTGTTCGCTCTCTACCGGGCAAACGCCATATACGATTTTGATGAAAATTAAAGGGGAACCTTCGAAATCTCTAAACTTAGACCTGCCACGTTTTTGGTACAATCAAAAAAATATTTTTTATGATTATTGTACTTTTACGATTTTTTCCTGATTTTTAGTGCGATATTTTCGTGACATTTTTGGCCGATTCCTAGCTACCAAACGGGTGGGGGGCTACAACGTTCATATTTCACATGGACATTAAGGTAATGGTGATGTATTGCTTTTTGGAAAGAAAAAGTTGAAAAAGTTAGCCAGAATTCATAGATAAAGGTTTTAATATGATTTTTTTAAAGGTTTATAATAACAAGAAACAATAGAAACTTGACAACAATCACCTACAATGCATTCAAAAAGAACTTGCAAAGGTAAAGTAATCCAACGCAAACTAAAACCTTATTAAAAAAGCTCATCCATCAACGCGACTAAACAAAACGTTCGCGAAGCGGCCTATTTTACCATCCATTGCTCCCAGTAAACGAGAGACAGGTTGGTTCAATAGACCAGCCTTTCCTGTCAGTGTTTGTTTGTTTGATGTCTCACCTTTGCATGAAACTATGCAGGATATTAAACAAACAAACATTGATTAGAATGATAAGATGGTATATTTAACATATAATTTACCTCTATAAAAAGTTAAAATGGTCTATTGAACAAGCCTATTCTTAGGCAATTTAAGCCATTTTCCCAATTACTTTCACATTTTAATGGATAAGGAAGCTTCACAACGCTTTTTTTTAGTCGCGTTTATGGAGGAGCTTTTTTAATAAGTTTTTTAATTTGCGTGGGATCACTTTTTCCCTTTGCAAGTTCTTTTTGAATGCATTGTAGGTGATTGTTGTCAAATTTCTATTGTTTCTTGTTAATTGTTATTATAAACTTTTAAAACTCATTTTAATATTAAAACCTTTATTCTATGGATTCTGGTAAACTTTTTATCTATTTTCTTTCAAAAAGCAATACATCACCATTACCTTAATGTCCATAACAAAATATGAACGTTGTAGCCCTACCCGTTTTGGTAGGAATCGGCTCAAAAGTTACGAAAATATCGCACATAAAATCGAAAAAAAATCGTAAAAGTACGATTTCATGAGAAACATTTCTTGGATTCTACCCAAAACTTGGCAGGTCTAAGTTCGAGATTTCGATGGTCCCCTCCAATTTTCATCAAGATCGTATATGCCGTTTGCCCGGTAGAAAAAAAAACAAAAAAACAAACAAACAATAAAAACATTGGAGCTAAATATTTTGAGGGGTCAGTGAAATTGAAGTCTTCGTTTCGCTCATCCAAAAATGTCAGTATTTTGTGTATTTTAGAATTCGCATATTTCATTTTTACTCCGGAGCGTTGTAAAAATTAATGTGAGTAATTACGATCGAGCAGAATGCATGAATACGAATACACATGGGCATGCATTGGATTGTTATAAAAATAAGGCAATCTCAAATTTACACAGTGGGACCAATGCAGGATATAAAGGTAAATTACGTTCTTACCACAAATACCTTACCTCTGCTCATAAGGTACCAGTTGGCATAACCATTTAGTAATTTCGTGAATATTCATTCGTGCAAAGTATACATTACTCTCATGCAAGTAAAATATTTACAAATTAGTTGGTTTTTATTTGAAAGCTTATTCAAAAGCGTTTGTCCTATCATGGGACATAAAACAAGAGCATTGTACATTACAAAATCTAAACCAAACATTTAATTTCGCAAAATGGCTTCCACAGCGCCAATTTCATATGGCTACATAAAAAAAAACCTATTCTAATATCATGCCCCATGTGTGTATTAAATTTCAAGATCCTGTTAAAAGACTAAAGTTAGAAAAATATATTTGGCGGTCATCTTCTAAAATGGTCGCCATTACTGTCACTTGCGTATATTTGTAATGGTCGTAATGGAAATTCGTTTTCCAATGATCGATAAGAACTATTATATGTTTAACCAAATTTAACTTTCTATCATAAATGTCTATACAATATATTTGGTGGCCATCTTGTAAAATGGCTATACCATTAGTGTCATGGGACAAACCTAAGACAACTCTATGAACAAATAATTTTCCAATAACATTATTTATGAATATGTGAACATTTATTCGTCCGTCATCAAACACACTTAAATATTGTAATTGGCTACTCTGTTTCACATTCTCAGTTCTGTCATGTATATCCCCCCAAATACAAAAATTTGTAAAAAGACGGCAGCCAAGTCTCTCCTTCAAAAGTCTTCGGCTGTGAATGCTGTGAGATATAGAAGTTGAGCCAAGCTTTTTATTCTTTCTCCCTAGTTTCGCTTTGAAAATATGTAAGATCATTTCGCCTGTTGACGAGCGCCAAGCCAACGATTTTTGTGTGTAAAAAAAGTAAAATTTTTAAACTCGAAATCATAAAAAAATCTTGGCCATGAACCAAATTCAATGGCCAAGTCATTTTTTTTATGATTTCGAGTTTTAAAATTTTACTTTTTTTACACAAAAATCGTTGGCTTGGCGCTCGTCAACAGGCGAAATGATCTTACATATTTTCAAAGCGAAACTAGGGAGAAAGAATAAAAAGCTTGGCTCAACTTCTATATCTCACAGCATTCACAGCCGAAGACTTGAAGGAGAGCTTGGCTGCCGTCTTTTTTACAAATTTTTGTATTTTGGGGGGATATCACATCTTTTTGTTGTTCGTTCGCTATCAAGGTGTGAATGATGGACTTTGAATGATTAAATTTGTTAAGTTCAAAGTTGTTTTTTTACATTTTTGGGCCCACGGTCCCCCCAAAGATACCCCTTGAATAAATAAATAAATAAATTTTTATTTAGAGTCTACCCACTCAGTTTATATAAACTGATTTTCAGTGGGGGACTTTAAATCAAAGCGACCAAGCCAACCCTGCAGGCCCCGACGCAATCGACGAGTGAGCGATAAACCAACCAAAGATCGATATTTTTAATAGGAAATATATCAATCAGTGGTATGGACAGTGCGAACATCCGCGGATCAACGCCAGAATCAACAAGGCCGATCCAGAACAACTCTGGAATTTTATTATGTGCTTCGTTGGTAGGACGGCTCCAAAGTCACCGTTTACAAACTCCTAAGACAAGAACTGATAGACTTAAGTCCAAATCAGAAGTTAAAAAACTTCTGACTTGAGCGGGAATCGAACCCTGGCCCTTCTGCATTGGAAGCAGATACGCTAACAACAAGACCAACGCACTAGCATAAGCACTAGATATTTAAATGGTTATAAGAGCATGTTTAATTTCAAGCTTGTATACAAAATTACTACGCCTGAGTAATAACGCGTTTTGATTTTGCTAGGACGTGCTCCAAAGTCACCGTTTACAAATCCTAAGACAAGAACTGATAGACTTAAGTCCAAATCAGAAGTTAAAAACTTCTGACTTTAGCGGGAATCGAACCCTGGCCCTTCTGCATTGGAAGCAGATACGCTAACAACAAGACCAACGCACTAGCATAAGCACTTGATATTTATAATGGTTAAGAGCATGTTAATTTCAAGCTTGTACAAATTACTACGCCTGAGTAATTACGCGTTTGATTTTGATTTTGATTTTGATTTTCCCCGGTCCCAATTGCCCGGTATTTGTTATATGAGGTACATCTGAGTGTGGCCCAAGTTTCAAAGTTCTAAGATGAAACGTTTTCTCGGTATAGCGTATTATTCATAAGAGTACGGAATACTACTTTTGATAATTTTGGTTTTTTTCCGGTACCCGTTAACCAATTTTGCTTTCCTATTCAAAAGTGATAAAGAATGAGAGATATCAAATGTATTCCACGTTGAAACATCTCAGTTGTAGCGTTTTCTTTGAATGATTCATTTCTTAAAGTTCAGATATGTTTTTTGTCGGTTTTGGGCCCATGGTCATCCCAAATTTAGCCCCTTGTGTTTTGGACGCAAGATATTTATAATGGTTAATAGCATGTTAAATTTCAAGTTTGTACAAATTACCACGCCTTGGTAATTACGCGTTTTGATTATCATCCAAATTTTGATTTTCTCCGGTCCCTGTTACCCGATTTTGGTTTTGAAAGCAAAAGGCACTGCGTCTGAAATACACCTAAGTGTGGTCCAAGTTTCATAGTTCTAAGATTTACCGTTTTCTCTGTAGGCTAAAGAACTCTCCGCGAGAAATGCCACCCACCCACCCACCCAGCCAGCTTTAAGGAATTTGACGATGTTGAGAGCCTTTTTTAACACAGAACGAGTTGTCGATCGGGTTGATTTTTTTTTTGGTATGTCATGGACCACATACCAGGTCATATACCGAGTTTCAAGATTGTAACTCTTTCGGGGCGGCGTGTGCAGATAGCTGAAAACCCCCCAACTCTGGTAGGTGTATATAGGGCCGGAGTTCGGTGTCGCCTAGCAGCCGTATTCGCTTGTCTGCCGGGCGACGACCGTCGCCCTAGATACTCTGACTGTCTTTCAATCAATTTAGTTTTTCTTTCAACTATTGTGTATTTGCAACTATCTTACAACTTGGCTTATGACCTAGCATTCTCTTGGCTCTGACTGGACATGATTGGACTCTCACAATGTTCTCATCTCATTCATCTAAATTTAAATGTAATTTTGTTTTTATTGTATCTCGAATTTTCATAATCATTCATTTAGATTTAAACCTAGTGTATTGTAGTTTTATTGTATAGAAAGCAAGCTAAGCCATTCTGCCATGGAGCTAACTAGCTCTTTTTAGCTTGCTTAATAAATATCTGTACTCTGCTAATATAGGTGTGTATATGTCATCTACCACGTTATGTGCTCTTGGTTTACCTGTGCTGTATATGGTGTGTTACATATATGTATGTGTATTTGTAAAGTTTGGAATTTGTTTGAATAAATAATAATAATAATAAAAAGGACTAATAAATGTAATTTCCTACAAATAATATCATAATAGTCCCAGGCTGACAAAATTTGTTTCAATAAATAGGAAATTTTATGAAAATCCAAATAACACGTCAGATTTGTTAAAACTGTCATAATTATAATAGAAAACAAATGAAAATCAAAAGCGTGTACTATATGCATATGCCTAAAACAAGATGGCGTCGTAAAAATATTTTGCCCAAAATTACAAATGTCTACCCAAGATTATTTAATCCTCAAGGTATACACTAACAGGATAGGAAGAGAAAAATTGACCAGGTCAAGATTCCACGTCTCTATTGGCCAGGATCTGTATAACAATGCATCCAACAATATGGATTCGACCAGTTTTGTAGGTTGCCGCACGCTACGCTGTGCATCACGTGTACCACCAAAGCGACCAAAGTATTTGCATTTAAGCAAAATGAAAAATACGGACGTGTTCACAAATAAATTCCGCAATTAAAATCTATCCCCGTGTCTTAAGAAAATGTTGATGGTTTAACTGTAAAAAAATATAGAACATTTTAGTGTAATACTGAAAATGTTAATTTTCCCCGCAATTGTTGATTTTTCACCTTGACTTATTGTTGCCATCCAAATTAAATTTTAACATGATGTAAGCCCATGTCTTGTGAATACAACGCACTACATTTAATTTTTCTAATCCAAAAATTACAGAATTTACAACATGATTTATAACGCAAAGTGCGATCGACGCCGCGCATCCAAGATGGCGTCGTAAATCTATGACGTACACGCATTTCGAGACCACGTCATTTTTCTAGTGTGTGATGAAGTAGCCGACGATTTTTATTTTGGTTTCGCGAAATAGTACCGCCTGTATGGGTCAAAGCTGAAATATGCGTCTTTTTAGCCTTCGACCGCCGCACTATGAATAAGAAAGTACATTTATTGCCCCTAGAGGGGCATTTTGTTCTATCCATCTTCCTATTAGACTTACCTCTCCGTTATATATATATATATATATATATATCCCTTATACAAATTGCCGCTATTTTTGTACGTACACATTCAGAATACTTTCCTAAAACTCATCCATCCATACTTATAACACCCGTGCAATTTCTAACATCCATGTCCCCCATCATAAAACCTCGCAATATTCCAAAGGACCTATATACGCCTGCCTCTCCATATACAATAAACTGCCAAAACACATCAGAGACATCAAAAATCATACTACGTTTATTAGCAAATTAAAAGCATTTCTAGTAGAAAGAGCATTTTACTCACTAAATGAATTCCTAACAGATTAACCCTTGTCCTCCCTACAAACTGTCCCTTATAGATCCGTACTATAGGCTAGGCCCTACACATATATTTTAAATTCAATAATAATACCTTTCATATAATCATTATATCATAGGATAGGCTACCTATTACTCATTTCATTTTTTTCATTTCAATACTCAATTATTCAATTCAAATAACTTCAATTCTCAATACCGGTACTAGTATACCATACTAGTACTAGGCATATACATATAACTTGATTCTCATTGAAATTCTCATTCTATTTGATTATTTATTTTATATTTAGTAAATTTATAAATTTACCTTGTTCTCCACTACAAACTTTCCCTTATAGATCCGTACTATAGGCCCTACACGTATATTTTAAGTTCAAAACTAATCCCTATTAAACATAAAACAATAATACATAATCATATCATACCATATGCTAGCGTTTTATATTATTATACATCCTAATGAACATCGTTTTGTATTATATCATATCGATAACTCATTTCATTTTTTCATTTCATTATTGAATTAATCAATTCAAACAACTTCTATTCTCAATACTTGTATACTATACTAATAATACATATAACTTGATTAACATAAAATACACATTTTATTTGATTATCCATTTTATATTTAGTAAATTTTTAAATTTACCATGTCCACTACAAACTGCCCCTTATAGATTCGTACTACTACACGTATATAAATACAATACTAATTCCATTTCATAATCATTATATCATATCAAATGCTAGTGTTTTATATTATTATTCATCCTAAATAACATCGTATTGTATCATATCAAACCAATTACTCATTTCATTTTTTTTTCAATACTCAATTAATCTATTCAAACAACTTCAATTCTCAATACTAGTATACCATACTAGTAATATACATATAACTTGATTCACATGAAATATGCATTCTATTTTATTATTCATTTTTTACCATGTTTTAGCCTTAGGAACTATTCACTCCCTCTTCACGAAGAGGTGTATACTTGTACCATGTATTAGTCTTAAGTGAATAAAGATCTACTCTACTCTACTCTATCAAGCGCTGGCATCCTTGTTGTCAGTTGTTTCGCATAAGCCAGGGGGCTGGTGAACGAGTTTTTAAACATTACTACTCTTTGCGGACGCGACTGACTTCACCCCTTAATCCTAGATGGATCCAATCTCTAATACCCCCTTTTAGTTATTACACAAACAATAGGATTTTTACCAATCTTAATATTATTAAAAACCTTTTAATTTAATGTGATGTTTGGTACTCATCTATTGTTGGCTTGAAGTCCATTAATTGTGCAGTGTTTATGTTAAAGTCGATGTAATTACGCATTAAATAGTAAAATCCTCTGTTGATTGCTGGATGGTGATTCGAAGGCTTGATTCCACAGTCGTCGGTCTACACGTAGAAGTCGCAGAAGATGGTCACGTGGTTCGGGTCGATCAGCTGTGTCAAGTGGTTTGACAGATCACACGCGGAAGACGCGGGTGATGGTCACGTGGTTCGGGTCGATCAACTGTGTCAAGTGGTTTGGCAGATCACACGCGGAAGTCGCGGGTGATGGTCACGTGGTTCGATGATTCACTATTGGCACACTTGGGTTTCTTAATCATAGATCACTGGATAACACTTCAATGATCACTTTATTCTTTCCTTCAATAAAATAAAATTTCAAATACTTTCTTTTCAAAATTGGCAATTAACTTTCACTTATAATTTTATAACAATTCACACATCTCAAATTCCTTTACTCCAAACGTTCACTTATTCACTAATTGGCAATCTTTTCAGAAACACGCGACCAGAAGGTCCACACACTCTTACTCCTCAACCCTTACTTTCCTCTACTCCACTCTACTGCCTCAACTGACTGTCCCCACCATTGTGGGTTCCCTAAATACCTTTACCCCCACTCCCTATTATCTACGGTGCTTCAACTGAAATGTTGCAGGCCACCGTACACCCCTTCACTACCCCTAGTCCTAGGTTGAACTGGATCGGCTAGATAAGTCTAGAAACTTCGTCACTCCACCCACTATAGCTGACCAGCCGAATCTCATGGAACAATTTAGAAGGTTTCCACGTCGTGACAGTGGATGCACTCAAGTGCATGATTTCAACGTTATTCTGTCACCAAGTATATTTAGTCCTTTGCATAATGGGAATGTGGATATAAAATTTGGGGCAAAGGTTGACCTATATCACTAGAAAGGTCTTGAAGAGCCGATTTCGAATATCCATGATAGACCAGCGGCAGCGGCAGCTTTCTACCCAAAATTCAAGGTTTAAAGGGGTCAAATTAACACTATTTTGATAAATTTAATTTTTCATTGTGCGATTTTTTTCTTTTTTCTTTTAATAGATTTAAGAATAAGATACATTGTCAAAAATCATGAAATATAGTAAAATTTAATATTTGACCTTTTATGACCCAAAATTAGGACACAATTGCCAATTTTGTACAATATTGCATTTTCTTCTACATTTTGGTGACGTTTCATGTTCACATCAATTTTTATCACATGCAATAGTATCACACACATGTATTTGGGTGTAAGATCTGATTAAAGCATGGCCAAGGTCATTGGGTCAGTCGTGGAAAGGTCAAATATGCATGAAAATGTCGAAAATATCGAGTGGTACTCTAAAGAAAGGAATTTTCAGTTAGATTGCTACTCCAAATGTGATATTGTTTAAAATAGTAATATATCAAAGTAAACCTTCAAACTAGATAGTTTAAAACTTGACATTTGAAATTTTATGACCCAAAATTTGGTAACGAAGTTGTTAATTAAAAAATGTTACAATTTCTCAGATGTTTTGCTTACTATTCATGTTCACATTCATTTTTATGAAATACATTAGTATCTCACACATGTCTTTTGGTGTGTGCTAAACTAAATTAACTAAATTAACTTAATTCTTCACAAGAAGAAGCCGACACTCGAATGCTGCTACATGCTAAGCATGCATCACTACAAGGCTACAAGTCAGCAAGCATTACATCTTCTGACACGGACGTGCTAGTTTTATGTCTCTGGGCTTCGTTTGAGATTGATATCGCCATGTTTCTTAAAGAGAGGGACAAAGAACAGAACACATTATACTGATGTTACCAAAATTGCGAGCTCTCTTGGACGAGATATGTGCAGAGCTCTGCCGGGACTCCATGCTTTGACAGGCTGTGACACTGTCAGTTCATTTACTGGTCGTGGAAAAAAGCTGGCTCTTAAAACGCTTCGCAAGAACATTGACTTAAAGGGCCCGTTCACCTCTTTAACAAGTTATTTTTTAAAACCAAGTAACGAACATAAAAATTTAGTTCATTGTGTATATTTCCAGACCTACGTCAATAGGGGTCTTTAAATTCATGGGCGCGCTTCGGGTCAGTGACGTCACTGGTACGGAGCGGGCGAGGTATTGCAACACAGCACAGCTACTAGCGGCGAGTAACGCGCGAGGAAAGGTCCCGGTCTATCTGTCGAGATAGTCTGTTCTACTAAAAAAAGCGGAAGGCCTGCGATCATCTGATTAACAATACGTTAGAGTTAACCAACACCTGTTTTGAAACACATACGTTATTGTCGTCAATTTAATGGAATAAATATTATATTGGCACGTTCTTATAAATTTTATTGTTGCCAATAATGACAGGTAGGACAGGTAGGCCTAGTGGAGTTGAATAAGTATTGCCTATACAACAACATAATACACGCGATAGGATTCTTACACACACACAAACACACACATGATACAGAATTACTTGCACTTTAAAAAAAATAAAAGTGATTTGGTTATGGCATTTAAAAATTAAATTATTCTTCCACATAAGTGAAATTACATGATTAAAGTATTTCCAAACGCAATGGGCTAACAGCAGTTTCCAAATCTTGTAAATGTTAGGATTGCCAGGGGTGAGGATCGTTCCGCGGACCTCCCGAATAACTCTCGCGCGTTATGCATGTATTGTATCATGTATTGTATCATGTAACCGATTAACAAGTTTCATTATCCCAAGGGGCTTTTATTTTAGTTTCTCATGGAATAATCTGTATATTTATTATTTACAGCCGCCTTATGACCATCTTGTATATCCCAAATGAATAACAAATCTATGTTGCCTGTTTGATCAATTTCTTTTTGTAATACCCATAAAAAATGAGTAGGTATGCTTACTTTATTACCCCAGACATCAATGTTTCTCTATTGTACTGAGGGGATGTTTTTTTCCAAAAGCTTTTCGTGGCGTAAAATTTTGAGAACATCTTTGAAAACGTTTGAAAACTATAATCTGCCCAAAACAACTATATGCATAGTTATTATACACTGCGCCGACTCATGTTCAAGTAATTCACAAATAAAGTCACTCTCTTCGCAAACGATTTCACTCTTTGTCGTTTGACATTTGACATTTTGTGTACAAACTCTACACGAACACTACTGAATAGAATTCGCTTGCCCTGTAACGTAGAATAAACATTCTTATTTTTTTGCACCTATTACACCACTCCTCAATGTCATCATGACCGATTGATCGAAACGAGTGCACGTGTCCAACTGATGTGAAGAGTTTTGCGTAAAGGGTTTTTGGGCACTGTCTAATGTTTATTCTCTCCCTTTTTAGGGCCCTTAGCTTATCGCTTTTTGTTTATATCGTTCGATTATGCAAAGGCACACCCCACTCATAATATATCTTATGCCATATGATTAGAAGAAAATATTCCAAACACAAACAAAGATTTAAAAATCCACATCACAGCATACTCACAAAAGGATGAATAAATAACGTACTGGCATCGGGAGTAAATATATATTTCAGCTAGGTGTACGAGGTTTTTTATGTGTATACAGTAAGTGCGCTGTGCGCTTATGAAGTCAATTGTCAAAACGACATAACTTCGTAAACACCTCTACACTTGACACTTGAGCCGAATAACACATGGCATGCGTTTTGTATGCCATACTTGACTGCATGTCATATCCCCCCTCGCCAAGCATCTTTAAGTCCAATACGATAACTCAGTTCGCCGCGTCACCCGGCTACTCAACTCGGAAGCCAAGGCCCTGTCGTGCGGTTTTTGCCAGTACAGCGAAGTGGCGAAAACGTAGTCAATTTCAATACATATTTAACAATTAATATATGGTGATTATGATTATTTTCGAGGGAAAAAACTTGTTGTAAATGAAGTCTACTTAGGTAAATAGATGTCTGAGTACACCTTTACATAAGAGGTGAACGATCCCTTTAAGTGAACATTTAAGTCAACTGGGCCATGATTGGACACTTAGACAAAAACTCCTAAACAAAATCGAAGCATTTGTCCCGCAAACTTTACGCGTTAACGACTAACATAACTAGCGTGAATCAGCTCCGCTACGAACTGTTTTAGAAATAAAATGTGGTGAAGTTGACTCTGAGCGTTTACCACCTTGTCAAGACTGTTTGTCTGCACACGTTTCGAGGGGAAATTATCAAGCTGCAGTTTGGTACAGATGTCTCGAACCCCGTCCATCCGTTCCCGATCCAACATCCCACGGAAAGGAGGGGGAATGAGGATGGGATCTTACAGTGGAGTGGATGGTAGGACGTCCAGCACCATTGGCAGTGATGGAACTGTTGGCATGCAAATTTTCCAATAGTCTGCGTTTCTGCCGAACTGTGATGTCTCACAAACAAACTTACTTGCACAAACGCTTGTAAATTAAAGATTGCACAAATTTTCAACCAATGAGGGAGCGGTGATGAAGTTTTGATGATTCGGGTAGTGATGGCTAAATCTCCACGGACTCGGAAAAAATTGAATTTTTAACTTTACGTCAAACATTGCTTCCAACAAAAACCCCTGTGGGCCCAACAGGCCCTCAATTTGGGGACAAAGCAAAAAAATGTTTCTCGCCCAGATCTTTGTTGATCCCCCGGGAAATTTGGGTGTACTACAAATATTGAGACGCATCGCTCTTTAATCTAACCAACAGCCTATGGGTGACGTGTTTCAATGCCTAGCTGTATTACCCCGGTAAACCCCCGGAAAATATCAGAGTGGGTCCAGTGGGAATTTGAAAGCTAAAAACATGGAGGGGTTTAATTTGGGGGTCCTTATGTGTGCCGCTCTGGGACAGCTTCTTAATGCTTTAAAATATTGGGTAAATAAATGTAAATTTCTTCTACTCTGCCCGTTGTCTTTAAAATTTAAATTTTGGGAATGTTTGACCGAGCACACCCCAAAAGACATGGGGTGAGATCAAATGTATTTCATAAAATAAATTTGTGAACGTAAATAGAAAGGGAAAAACTCTGAGAAATTGAAAACTTTTTTTTAAAAAAAAAATTTTGTGAAAAATTTTTGGGCCCTAAAAGTTCAAAAGTCAAAAAAAACTATTACTTTAAAGGGGAAACGTTGATTATTACTTTTTTAAACAATATCACATTTGTCGTAGCAATCTAACTAAAAAATTCCTTTCTTTAGAGTCCCCACCGATATTTTGGGACATTTCAGGGAAATATTTGCCCTTTCCACGACTGCCCCAAAAGCCTTGGCCATGTTTTTAAATAAAAATCTTAAAACCCAAATCATGTGGTGATACTTTTCCCATGTGAAAAAAAAATTGGGGTGAACATAAAACGTCCCAAAATTTTAGAAAAAAAATGCAATTTTGTAAAAAAATTTTGGAAATTGTTTTCCAAAATTTTTGGGTTAAAAAGGTCAAATATTAAATTTTTTAATTTTTCTGTTTTTGACAATGTACCTTATTTTTTAAATCTTTTAAAAAGGAAAAAAAAAAAAAAATCGAAACAATAAAAAATTTAAATTTTTTCAAAATATTTTAAATTTTTGCCCCTTTAAACCCTTAAAATTTGGGTAAAAGCTCCCCGCTGCCGCTGGTCTATCATGGATATTAAAAATTTGGGCTCTTAAAGGACCTTTTAGTGATATAGGGCACGTGGGGGTAAAAATGTTCCCACACAAAATTTGGGGCCCCAAAATGATACAGGGCTTTTTTGAAAAAGTATTTATTAACTTTTTTCATTTTTTTTTTTTGGGAATAAAAAACCCCATTATTTAGTTTTAAAATTTTACATTAATTAAGCTATGTTAGTAGATGGCAAAAAAACGAAAAAATTTGATTAAAATGGGGCCTGTAAAATTTGCCAAAAAATTTTGGTAACGGATGCTTACACTTTAAATGAATCTCCCCCCTACTCATTAAAATTTCCCCTCTCTCTTTTTCCCAAAAATTTGTCAGTGCCACTTTACTAAGAAAGCACGCAGAGTGCTGCAAACCTGGGAGCCATGTGGGAAATTAAAGCTAAAAGGGAGGTACAAAATGAACACTCTTTGGGGTAAAAATGATATGGTAAAATGTCGGGCCCCAAAACAATTTTAATTTCACTCAAACAATTTTCAAGGTAAATTTTAAAGACTTTTTTTGTGGATTAAATTAATTGTGAATAGTCCCAAATTTAAAATATTTTAAGCTTCTTAAGATTAAAAGGGCCCTTTTTTTAAAAAGTCAGGTCAAATCAAAGGTCTGCACCCAAGGTCTTTGGGGGCCCTGGGCCTGGGCCCTTTTTTTCCCAGGATACAAAGGGTTTCCGTTAAAAATGAAAAAAAAAAACTTTTTAAAAATGACTTTGGTATACTTTTTTTGTAGATTTTTTAATAAAAATTAAACCTGTGTATCATTATTTTCCCCTTCCTAACCTCTAGCTATTTTTTTAAGGGTTTAAAAACACAGTGTATCTTTTAAAAAACCCAAAAGTGTATCTTTTTTGCCCAAAGTGCTGGGTAAAAAAGGGAACACACATTTTTTTTTAAAATATGTAAATGGCTAAAAAAACCCTAAAACTAAATTGTCCGGTTAAAATTTAGAACCCCAAATTTTTCAGTCTAAGAATATATTTTTTATCAAAAGGGCAATCAAATTTAAAGTGCCTTTAGAAAAGGTGTATTTTTCTGTATCATTTTTAACCCCGTTGACCCTAGGTAAAACCTTTCCCAAAAAATTTTTTATCCCACTTTCCCATTATCCCAAGGACAAATTTTGGCTTGGGTGCATATCGATCCTTTTTTTATCGTTTATCAAAATGGAAAATTTTCATTATCGAATTGATATTGCGAAAAATACGTATTCCCAAAAAAAGCGTTTTCCCCGATCTTTTAAGTGGAACCCTAAAGTGTGGAAAGGGAAGTAAAAAAAAAAACTATCACGCTCCGTTTACTGCCTGGCTGTCTTCGATGTCAGTGTTTCCCGGGGTTTATCGACTGATAGGTAAATTTCCCAAACATAAATCTCAGTGAAATGGAAAAAAAAAAAAAATGGGGAGATAACTCCCTCTTTAGGTTCAGTTTGTCCCCACTATTAACGAATTTTTTAATATTTCGATAATCGATAATAAATTTTTTTTTTATCGATTATCGAAATAATACCATTATTGATTATTGATAAAAAATATCGTTTTCGTGTGCACCCCAAATTTGGGTACTTAAAACCCCTTAATTTCTTATTATTAAATCAAATCAAATAAAATAAAAGAATTTGTATTTTTATTACCTGGCTAAAAATATTTTTTTTTTTTTTTCTATTTTTGACTTTAAAAAACATTGGTAATTCCCTTTAAAAGGGGGTTTAAAAAACCCCCAAAAAATTATTTTTTACCACTATTATAGCACAATACTACACTTAAATGACCATTAAAAAACTATCTTCCCCAGGAATATAAGGAAAAATAGCAAAAAAAAATGAAAACAGCAAAAACTTTTTTTCAAGCCCTAAGTTGGGTATGTTGTTTAACATACAAAAAGGGCCCCCCCTTGCCCCGCGTGAGCTTCCTTAAAATTAGACCTTAAAATGACCCCGATAAACTTTTGTTTAAGTTTATCTCGTAAAAGGTGGAAATTAGAAAACAATGTTTCAAAAAAAATAAAGTTTTTTTACTAAATTTCCACAAAAAAATTTTTTTTTCCCTTTTTTCCCCCAGTCAAATTTTCCCTTTCCCCCTTTTAAAAACCCGGATTTTTTAAAAAAAAAACAACTTTTTAAAGGAAATAGTGAATTGTAAGAAATTCTTATGAAAAATTATTTTTTAAAAGCTATTGTATTTACAAAAAAAAATGCTCTCACACCTTTTACAAAGGGAAAAAAAGGTATTAACAGTTTATTGAAAGGTTTTGGTTTTTTTTTAAAGGGGGCAAAAAGGGGGGGAAGGGGGAGCTTCAGTTTAATAAAAGTAAATGTAAACAAAAATCAGGAAATGTTTAATGCATTTTAAAACGTGTTTATTGAATACATTTTCGTGTGTAGTTTCCCCACCAAAAGACGTATAGAATTAGGCCCCGGGTTTTTGTATGTGGTATGTATCTCCCGTAGGCCCCGTGGGTAGGTTTTTTTAGAATTTTTAAACTCTTGGTCGGGTCCATGTGTCTCTTCATCGGCTTCCTCGATTCCCATTTTTCATCTGACGTTTTTTATTTTGACTTGATAAAGTATAGACGGGGCCCCAGTTCATTTTAAACATTATTTATTGCCGTCCTCATTTTCGACCCCCTTCTGCGGTGTTGGGGACTTGATCTTCTCCATTTTTTCCTCCTCGAACGTGATTGCGGGAAAACTGTTTAATATCCTTTTTTCCTGAACTTTTCCATCTTTGTCGTACTCCAAAAACTCAAGCCTTCCTGCGTTTTTCACACGAAACTTTCCCCTGCAGGGGCACACCCCCGTCGGGGGTCGGGGTGAACTGGCCCAGAGCATGGCCCTTTCTAAACCCTACAAGGCATTTAAGGAAAAATTTCCCCCCGCAAAAATCCCGCTAGTACGAGGGGGGGTTTTTACACCTCGAAAATAGAAGAAGCTATGGGCCCAAACGTTGGGCGGGGAAAACCTACCCCACCTTGACGACCTCCCCCACGACGTTTTACATTGGGCCAACGAACGGGTGACAAAAACGATGACGACCGCGACGTGAGAAAACCCCCCTTTTTCCCTTACTCAGGCTGGTTCTGCTCAGCAGGGGGCCCCCCCTTCCCCAAACCTAGGCTAGAATGGTGCATTAGCCCCATCGGGTTTACGCGTCCTTAATCCAAATATAAACCCAACAAATTTGAAAACCTTTTTCCCGTTTTTCGGCAAACCCCAGGGGTTTTACCCGCCTCCCTTTCAAAGAACCCAAAAAAGCCGAGTCCAAATATGGGGTTTTGGGGCGCCCCAAGGTTTATTTTAGTTGGAGATAAAATTAAAAAAGGGTCTAAAAAACCCGCCCCAAAATTTTTCTGGAAGTAGTTTATTTTTTCCCTTTTTTAAACCCCAATTGCCCCCCCGAAAAGGTAGAAAGGCCTGGCAAATTTTGGCAGAGGGTTGGGGTTGGCGGCAAAAACCGAAAAAGTTTTTTTTCCCACCCGCAACCCCCTTTCTTTTAAAAATTTAAAACATTGTTTGTTCGCGATTCTGGGATCGTTTCCCCTGTTTTAACCAAAGCGAAAAGGTTTTTTTTCCGGCTTCGGCGATTTCCTCTTGGGGGAAAGGGGTTTCAAAAATTCAAAAGTTTGAGCTGCTTCCTTCCACCCAAAGGGCTTCTCTATTTTCCAGCATTTTGCATAAGATATTTTTCCCTTGTTTAAAATAAACCCGAGGTTTCAATCACATTTTGAAAAAAGCGTGTAGGGGAAAAAAAGTTTTTCCTTTTAAATTTGAAGAGGGGGTTATATGTGACAAAAAACAGGGTAGTTGACCCTTGCTTTTTTTGGCCCGGGTTTTAAAGGAAAAAATTTTTTTCTGATTCACAGGGGCGGTTGCTGGGTTTAAAAGCACCCAAAAGGGTTTTATGTTTTTCCCCCCTCCAACTAAAGCACAGTTTTTTCCTTTTAGGGGAAAAGAACAGCCAATAGCGGGGGTTTTAATAATCAGAGGGAAACAGCGTCTGCAATCGCCAAAGCTTGAACCTTTAAAAGGGCCAATTTTTCTAGGAACTTTTTTTTTTTTAATGAAGGGAAAACAGCTTGTTTTTTTTTTTTTATTAAAGACTTTTTGGCAAGAAGGTTTTCTTGAGCCGCAAACAAAAAAAAGAAAAGGGAAAAAAGGGGGGGGAAAAAAAAAAAAAAAAAAAAAAACAGGGAAAAAAAAGGGGGGGAAATTTTTAACAAAACTGAAAACCAAAAAAAACAATAAAACCCCTTTTTTTATTTTGCTTTTGGGGAAAAAAATTTTAACCGGGTTTCCGGAAACCTGTAAATTTCCCCCCCGGAAACAAAAGGGTGGAAAAAAAACAAAAATCGTTAGGGAAACGGAGTTTTTGGGAAATTTTTACCTTAATTTTTTCCAAAAATTAATAAAAAAGTTCCCTTTGTTTTTCCCCCATTCCCTTTTTTTTAAAAAGAAGAGGGTTTTAAAGGGGTTTTAATTTCCCCCCAAAACCAAAAAAGAAAAATTTTTTTATTCTTGGAAAACCCCGGGGGGTGATTTCCCTGAAAATTTTTTTAAACCCTTGGTTTTAAAAATGCCTTAATTTTTTTTAAAAATTTTTTTTAAAAAATTTGGGGGAAAAGGGCTTTTTTAAATCAAAAAATTTTTAATCCCTTTTTTTCCAATTTTTTTCCCAAAAAATTGCAAGGCCGCCTAGAAAGCCCTTTTTTGGAAAGGGAAATTTTTACCCCTTTTAAATTTTCCCCACTGAAATTTTTGGGCATCCTTTTTTTCCCCTTTTTGGCCCCTTTAAATCGCACCAAATTTTAAACCAAGGGGAACCCCAATCCCAAACCCATTGAAAGAAAACCCCCTAAAACATTTTTTGGGGTTTCAACCAAAAAAAGTTTTGCAAAAAATTTTCATCTTTCAACCTTTTTGGCCCGAATTTTCCAAATTTTTCTAAAAAAGGGGGATTTAAAACCCCTTTTTTTCCTTTATTTTTGGAGAGGAAGGATTTAAAAGCGATAAAATAGGTAAAAGGGGCCTTTTTTTTAACAATTAATAACAACAATATTTTCTTGAAGTGTTTTTTTTAATTTTCCCCCATTTTTCGAAATAAAACTAAACCAAAAAGTTTTTCTCGGGGTTTATTTTCCCAAAGGTTTATATTATTTAAGGGAAACTCACGCGGTACGGTGGGGGGCTTTGAGGAAGTTAAACCCAAATACCCAAACTCAGCATATTGGGGAAAAAAAATTTAGCTGTGTTTTTATTTTTTCCCGCATAGGGGCCCAAATTTTAAATTCCCTAATTCCCGGGCAAAACTTTTAACTGGATTTTAAAACGATTTTTTTTAAATTTTTTTGATACGAAAATTTTTCGAAAATTGGTGTTTTGGGAAATTTCTTAAATCGGCTTTAACCTGCTTCTTTTTTGGTCCACATAGATACTAGAGCATAGTACCAATCTAAAATGCCCCTTTATAACATCGTGTCTTGAAACTGTGCCCAAATGTACCCTCAAACACACAAAAATATGCATTCCAAAATCACACCCCATCTTGGTAATCAGCATATTTTGACCGAACTACTAGCCCAAATTACAAAACAAAATATAGAGAATTTATAGAAAAGGCTGTAGAGTACGTCAATAATGGCCAATATTTTTTTTGATCAAAATCCTCCAAGGTCACGGGGTATAAAGATCGTCCCCATGTTATTTCTTATGGGAGATTTTTGCCGATGTTACCTAGCTCTAAAAATATCATGTTTGACAATTTTTTGGGAGGTCATGGTGGCCCCAATAATTTTTCTGTTAATTGCTAGATTCATTACTAATTAGCCTGAATGAAATATATTTTTTGAGTTTAGCGGTTAAATACCCCTTTAATTACCCTAATTACAGATTTATATAGTTTTAACATCTTCCAACAACAAATTTAAATAACCCTTGATTATTTTCCATGGTTGATGATATATTGATACATTTCTGATAGTGACATACAAATTCATTAGTTTCTAATATATTAATTAATTAAATTACATATATTTGCATAATTAATGCATAATAATGACTTGAAACAAGTTACTATGGACTGTGATGCAGTCGGATTTGACAATAGGGAATATTCCACTTACTATTTTATAGTTTATTTTAATTCTTATGTATGTCTTAATAGTCACTGCTCTTTTTTATTTAAGAAAAAATGTAATTTTGTTGTAATTTAAACAAGAAGTAAATTGGACCCCCAGTTTGCGCGCCCAAAAAACGAGCGTGCGCCATTTTTGGGGACGGAACTACGTCATAACTGTGTTGAGTCAAGGCCAATTAAAAAAACTAAATGTACGTATATTTGTACATATTTACATACAGACTTTTGGGCGGTGCTCGCCCATCCGCTCAACAACAAACACAATCCACAGCATTTAAATGAGTACATTTTCACGGCTTTTTTTTCTTTTTCATATGTGACAAGATTGTGCGAGTCAGTATAAAAAATTTAAGGCATTTTGTTTGGGAATTTTTGCACAGCCTAGTACTAAGCTATTCTTATCTACAATAGGCTTTAGTAGTCAAAAAAAAGTAAGTTTTGTGCGGAAATGTGTGTCAAAAACATGGACGTGCAAGCCTAGGGTTGGCAAGCTAAGCCAAGGGCTGTCAAGTATGTTGTAGTTGTACGTATTTGTAATCGGAACAAAATACTTCTTCTAAAAATCTATTTGTACGTATTTGACGGAAGTGGAATTCCCTATTGTGATAAGGCAGTTGCTTTTATTTACTATAACATTTAAATTGTCCTGTTTTATTTTCCCCCTTTTGCATAAACAACCCGCACACTTGGGTAACCTGTTTTGCAGAAATTGCTCTTGTATGTAATACTTAATTAATCACTGTTACAATATGCTTATGTGTTTATTTAACATGTCTTTCCCAAGGCTGGTTGATCGCTTCTTACCCGTCAAAGCAGCCCGCATCGCCTTCTTTGGAACTGCTTTTGATATTTTTGCTTTTTCTTAACAGCTTCTTACCATCATTGGTACTTATTGTAGTAAATCTCTAAGGAATAAGTTATTTTTTTGACAGGGAGCTGCCGTGATAAGAATGCTTGAAGATTTTCTTGGCGAAGAAGCTTTCAGAATGGTATTCATCAATTTCCTAGACACATTCAAGTTCTCAAAAAGCAGGGGACACAAGACTTGTGGAATGAGCTTCAGAAGTTTGCTTCAGCAGAAATAAATGTTACCCATGTCATGGATACATGGACCCGCCGATGGGTTACCCAGTTATTAGTATGACTCGGCAGAATGGAAACTTGACGTTGGTTCAAACACGTTTCTTGGCAGACCCTGATGCAAATGTGACGGAAAGCACCTCACCATATGGGTAAGCATTCTTTACAAAGTGAATAATTACAAACGTTTTAGTGTTTACAGATTGGAAAAAAAATAAAATAGAGAACATAAAACCCAGCCCAAAGGGCTGGGGGCAAAAATCATTTTCACCTGTGATGATGACTGGGTGCTACATTTAATTTTAAAGTTGTTAGTTTTCTTAATTAATCCACGACACGTTTCGTTTTTCTGGCGCACTCAGGCAGAAATGGCTTTTAAGAATCAACCATCTACATACCAACAAAACTCACAAAGTAAATTCGGGATGTTGTGTCCATCATCAGAAGGTCTTCATTGAGTGGGGGGGAGACTCCGGACCTTGGAACGGTAGGAAGTCGGCTGCAATCGGCGATAAAATAAGGAAAATTTAGTTGACCGTCACCCAATTTGTTTTTTTTAGGTAATTTGAAACCTATTTTCACTCCCTTCTATCCTTACGCCGCCCCTGCAAATACCCGTACAACCAGTAACACAACTACGTAAATTTAAAAATCATTGCAAGTTCAATTCGCACATTCGCCTTAGGCAGGCGTCCCATTCACTGCCTAGCTACAGTGGAGTGTAATCACGGTTTTCAAAAATTTTTAAGTGGAAATTTTTTGGGGGGGGG
>JAMZAV010003818.1:0-84898 GCA_024449915.1 Sweltsa coloradensis
TCTTGTCGTCAGCGAGCGTCTTCATTTTGTTCTTATTCGGCTTCCACATGGGCCATCAAATTCCAACTCGCAACCTTCTCGTGGTTTGGCCCGCGATTAGGGGAATTTTTCTCTCTGAAACTAATGGCGAGCTCTGGGTCCTCGTCGGGGACTTTTTCCTTCCCTTTGACTACCTCCCCGATAGCGACGACAATGACAACACGGACGGATGATGACACAGACGGAGACGACCACGACGTGGGGGAACCCCTGCCCTCCCCATACGCTTGTGGCTGGTTCTGACCAGCACAGGCCTGTCCACCCCTTGTCCCCCCGCGTCACCCTGACGTCCCTCCCTTCGTCTCGATTAGCCAATATGCATAAATATGAGACGTGAAGCAATATCCAATCCAATCTTAAACAATACATAATCAATCCAATCATTTAATAAACTTCTAAAACAATATAACATGAAACACACTATAAACTCATATCATTAACTTTCAATGTCACAGGCGGCGCAATATGACAACCGGTTGAAAGGCTCTTTTTCTTCCATCGTCGTCGTCATTGTCGTTCGCTTCTTTATCAAAATTGTTATATTTTTCTGACAAAAGTGCAATGTTTTCATGCTCTAAAAATACTACCAATGAGAAATATATTGCGACCAACGAGACAACCAAGACTGCAAAGTGCTTTCACTTCTCCCACTGACTGACTGACTTAATTAAAAAAAAACACACATCTGATAAAAAACAACTACAGCTGTGTGGAATAATATCAAGATTTCCAAAGAAGATGTTTTAGTAAAAAATTTAGACCAGGTGTAAAAGATTGGACAGTGGAACATTCCAAAATATTGGTACACTAACAAAGATAAGGCCTACCTAAGAGCAGTGAGAAAACAGGCGGCGCAATATGAGAACCGGTTGAAAGGCTCTTTTTCTTCCGTCGTCGTCGTCATTATCGTCCGCTCCTTTATCAAAATTGGTATATTTTTCTGACAAAAGTGCAATGTTTTCATGCTCTTAAAATACTAGCAATGAGAAAAATATTGCGACCAACGAGACAACCAACACTGCAAAGTGCTTTCACTTCTCCCACTGACTGACTGACTAAATTAAAAAAAACACACACATCTGACAAAAAACAACCACAGCTGTGTGGAATAATATCAAGATTTCCAAAGAAGATGTTTTAGTTAAATATTTAGACCAGGTGTAAAAGATTGGACAGTGGAACATTCCAAAATATTGGTTCACTAACAAAGATAAGGCCTACCTAAGAGCAGTGAGAAAATTCTATTAACTATTACATTCACAGTGCTGTTGAATAGTGGTCTATTTGGGGGCGGACGCGTTCACCTACTCCTTTTTCGTGGGCGGCGTCCGCCCACATAGTTTTCTAAATTTTATAATTTTATAGACCATACGATTACAATGTTGAAACGCACTATACTATTGACAAAAATGCGATGTATGAGTTGTAAAAGTTTCTTCCATATTAAAAGAGAACGGGCCATCAAATTCCAACTCGCAACCTTCTCTTGGTTTGGCCCGTGACTAGGGGTGTTGTTCTCCTTGAAACTAACGGCGAGCTCTGGGTTGTCGTCGGGAAACTTTCCCTTACGCGAATAATCTTAGCTGTAAAAGCGCCCTAAAACTACTTATACTAATACTAATACTTCCCCTTCCCTTTGACTACCTCCCCGACGGCGACGACAATGTCAACACGGACGGATGATGACACAGACGGAGACGACCACGACGTGGGGGAACCCCTGCCCTCCCCATACGCTTGTGGCTGGTTCTGACCAGCACAGCTCTGTCAACCCCTTGTCCCCTCGCGTCATCCCTTACGTCCCTCCCTTCGTCTCGATTAGCCAAGTTGCATAAATATGAGACGTTAAGCAATATTCAATCAACTGACCACTGTCTCTTGGATATTTTCCTGCGCAATTTTGTCTATGGTTCTACTAGACTCCTGTTCCCCTATGCGTTGATCTATCTCGCCTAACGGTATTGTATCGTTATGTACAAATTAAGACATGTATTCCGGATCCACTTTTCTGGTTCTGACCAGCACAGGCCTGTCCACCCCTTGTTTCCCCGCGTCATCCCTTAAGTCCCTCCCTTCGTCTCGATTAGCCAAGTTGCATAAATATGAGACGTTAAGCAAAATCCAATCATCACTTTTATTTTCCCTTTTAAATCAAATATTAATATTTCCTTATGATTATTAATATTCAGATGATTGCATTGACCAAATAATAATGACTTAAATACCACTACTTGGTTTGTTTCCCACTCCGAATAAACTGCCTATATTATTATAGGCTAGTCTCATAAGTAACACTTAACCATTCCAAAATATTTAACATACTCTTTATTGGCATTAATCTCCCACATTTTATAATACACCTCATGGCTTTATTTTGTAGAATCTGCATGCAATTTATTTAACTCATTTTTCTTAACTTGATACAATGCTGTAGCACAATATTCAAAATGAGGCTTTATAATACTATTATATACCATATTTCTTTTCCAACTAGTAAGTTTGCCTCCAATTCTTCTCAAATAACCAATATTCTTCCAAATTTTTCAAATTATATAATTTACATGTAATTTAAATTCTTGTTTTGTCATAAATAATTATTCCTAAATACTCAAACTCTTTCAAAATTTCAATCTCCTCATTAACTACTTTTAGTTAAGCGAGCGAAGCGAGCGTTTCCATTTGACTCTGCCGGAAAAATTAGTCACTGGTTTTTTTTTGTTTGTTTTTTTTGTTTGTTTGTTTGTTTGTATGTCTCGCCATAACGTTCGAACGGAGGCTCGGATCGAGTTGAAATTTTGACCATCCACAAGCTTTGTTCTCGATTGAATGCCATTAGTTTTGTGGCAAAATCGTTCAAAAAGTTAAAAAGTTACATTAAAGTTAATCGAAAGTTTTTTTTTCAAACGAAATGGACACAAAATCTGAGGTGGCCAAATCATTTAGAATGTCCGTCCGGTCACGAATATGTTAATTTTATTTTGATCCGATAAGTAGTGTAGATGGAAATTACACTAGGAAACGCTCAGTTGGACGCGTTGATAAGCGAGCACGTGCTATAGCTAGACCCACATTGCACATTTTTTAAATTTAAAAATTTACGACGTTCGCGTTTCCAGTATTATTTATTATTGCCAAGGTATTTGGGTAAACCCGTGTTTAAATCTTTACTTTAAAATCCACCGCCATCTAGAGGACCTTGACTCCTTGGGAAAACTATTTAAACCCTTTGTTGACAAATATAGTGGGTTTTGTTAACTAATCCCGTGTGCAATTTTGTGATAGAGTATTGAGAGTGGTATCATTTTCTTCCTTGTGAAGTACTGATTCAGAAAAGTGATGGTGGGGATCTGGGACACGCGACTAGAAGGGGTGAGGGGTGGGGGTTAAAATGTCAAAATTTTGAAAATATAATCAAATATGTTTCTCATTATTTCTACAATTCTAAATTGTTTTAATTATTATTTGCTTTTTAACACTATATTTAACTTATATATTTCAATAAATCATTAAATTAACCGCCATTTTGGATTAAAAATGGCGGAAATAATTATTTCTTAAAATTCCGCACATAGTCGTGTGGGATATCAGATTAAAGGTATTTAACGTCTCAATATGGATAAGAGAACTGTTTCATGGTCATGGTTATCACTAAAAGTACCAATATCGACATTGATTTGACTTTTAGACCAGTGTCTTACCGATTTCTTCAAAATATACATTAATTTTATGTTGCCATTGCCAATATTTTAGTTATTTTTTTACTGCAGAGTACAAATTATGAGAAAGTAAAATGACATCCAACAAAATTTAAGTTCAATATATTTTTCCAATATATTTCAATACATTTTGATTTAGCACAAGAACATCGTACTATATTCAACAGTTCTTCAGGCCCGCAAGGGATGTCACACATTACTGGCTCATACGATTCGTCATCATCTATAGTCCATCCAAAGTCTGTTACTAATGGTATACGAGGGTTTGCAACATGCGATTGCCACCAAATCAATACTTGATAATGAGCTCTTCTGATAGCTGGGCGTAGTGCAGCTGGAGTCGGTGGCATACTTATGCCTTATACTTGCTTTTCGTAAAAAAAAAAACAAACAACAAAAACACCATTGTTTCTCACGTAGAGTATTTATTTTGGGCACTCGCAAGTACACAGAGCATATGAATTAAAGACTCGATACGTTTCTTCTCCAATAATTGTTTTTGTTCCACCTAGTGATGCAAGGGCTTCCAGGACATTGTCATCAGCATCTACAAACCTGTTCCAGAAACTGATCTTAGATTTACCAGAAAATGAATCAGTTATGTCAGCTCCAGAAAGAGAATGCATTTCGAGTAAAGCAGCAACTCTTTTTTGTCCCATTGCTTCAGAAATGTTTCATAATGAAATTAGGCGTGGTTTAACCCCTGTTAAAACCAGATAAGAATCTTTTGGGAGTTGTGAATATTGATGTGTAGCCAACACTAGAACGTCAGTGTCAGGAGTGATAATAGTCAAGAACTGAGCCCCTCTTTCGGTTGCATGAAATGCATGGAGAATTATTTTTGTGTCGGCCTCTTCTTGAGAAATGCTTTTGTCGACATGAAGTTTAGTGGCTTTTGCAATGTTGCGGTAAGAAACAACACATTTTCATTCAAGTCTGTAGCCATTTTTTATATACTTTTACTCAACAATTTCTGTAATCGAATCTTTATTTTTGAAATGGAACATAAGTTTGTTTAGAGGGACCGATTTTATTATTGTGTGAGGTTCTATTTTGTACTGAATGGGGGGCTTTCCCAGCGCCGTTTGTTTCTTGTGATTTTTTTTTTAGCGATTTCTCAACATACGCATCAAATACAACATGGTCCTCTGAGAAACTCCCATACTTTGAAAAGACTTTCTTACAAAACTGATCTGCCAAATCTGAAATTTTCCTGGTGTCCTTTGCAAGCTTTAATGCGTGTATTTCTGCCATTCCATCTACAATCCCAACTGATATTTCAGAGTGTTGGGATTATCATTTAAATTTGGAGATTCTGTATCGTCAGCTTGCAGGTCTTTGGATGCGTGGTCTTCCAAATGATGCGTTAGCTTCCTTTTGATTAAACGTGGTTCATGGTCCATTCATTTCCAAACATACTGCATGGAACAGCAGATAGCTCGTATTTACCAATTTATTATTTTAGATTTATTTTTGGCAGAGAATGACATAGAACAACAAGACGATTGAAAAGCTTCCTGTCTTCTTTTAATTGACAACACCCTGTTTGGTTTTTACTTTTACTTTCTTTGACATAGTCTTACACAGTCTCAACTTGTTTTGTAGAACTGTATCCCACAAATTAACAGTCATCAATGATACGTTCACGAACAAATTTCTGATAGTGCGCTAGACCAAGGTCAGGCACTTCATGCAACCGAAGGAGGGACTCAGTCCTTGACTATCTTCACTCCGGACACTGACGTTCTAGTGTTGCTAAACACATCGATATTCACAACTCCAGAAACATTCTTATCTGGTTCTAACAGAGGTCGAATTCGTCGAAATCGAACGTCGAATTCCAATACGAAAAATTTCTGAAGCAATGGGACAAAAAAGAGTTGCTGCTTTACTCGGAATGCATTCTCTTTCTGGAGCTGACATGATGCTCATGACAATGTGCTGGAAGCCCTTGCATCACTAGGTGGAACAAAAACAATTATTGGAGAAGAAACGTATCGAGTCCTTGAGGAATACATATGCTCTGTGTACTTGCGAGTGATCAAAATAAATACTCTACGTGAGAAACGATGGTGTTTTTGTTGTTTGTATTATTTTTTTTTTTTACGAAAAAGCAAGTATAAGGCATAAGTATGCCACCGACTCCAGCTGCACTACGCCCAGCTATCAGAAGAGCTCATTATCAAGCATTGATTTGGTGGCAATCGCATGTTGCAAACCCTCGTATACCACCAGTAACAGACTTTGGATGGACTATAGATGATGATGAATCGTATGAGCCAGTAATGTGTGACATCCCTTGCGGGCCTGAAGAACTGTTGAATATAGTACGATGTTCTTGTGCTAAATCAAAATGTATTGAAATATATTGGAAAAATATATTGAACTTAAATTTTGTTGGATGTCATTTTACTTTCTCATAATTTGTACTCTGCAGTAAAAAAATAACTAAAATATTGGCAATGGCAACATAAAATTAATGTATATTTTGAAGAAATCGGTAGGACACTGGTCTACAAGTCAAATCAATGTCGATATTGGTACTTTTAGTGATAACCATGACCATGAAACAGTTCTCTTATCCATATTGAGACGTTAAATACCTTTAATCTGATATCCCACACGACTATGTGCGGAATTTTAAGAAATAATTATTTCCACCATTTTGAATCCAATATGGCGGTCAATTTAGTGATTTATTGAAATATATAAGTTAAATAGCGTGTAAAAAAGCTAAAAATAATTAAAACAATTTAGAATTTTAGAAAGAATGAGAAAAATATTTGATTATATTCACAAAATTTTTGACATTTTAACCCCCACCCCTCACCCCTATCAGTCGCGTGTCCCAGATCCCCACCATCACTTTTCTGAATCAGAACTTCACAAGGAAAAAAATGATACCACTCTCAATACTCTATCACAAAATTGCACACGGGACCCACAAATATCATGATAAGAGAACCCACTAATAATAGACTGCTTCCTCGAAAGTTTTTTGATAACTTCTAGGTGGCAGTGCTTTAGAAACTTCGCGCGTCTTTTCGTTGCCATGGCAACGTTACTTTTGTTATAATGTAATTTCCATCTACACTACTTATCGGATCAAAATAAAATTAACATATTCGTGACCGGACGGACATTCTAAATGATTTGGCTATCTCAGATTTTGTCGCCGTTGAGTTTGAAAAAAAAACTTTCGATTAACTTTAATGTAACTTTTTAACTTTTTGAACGATTTTGCCACAAAACTAATGGCATTCAATCGAGAACAAAGCTTGCGGATGGTGAAAATTTCAACTCGATCCGAGCCTCCGTTCGACCGCTATCATGAGCCAAAAAAGCTGCTCGACTTTCCGTTGCCATGGTAACGGTAGTTTGTTATAATGTAATTTCCATCTACACTACTTATCGGATCATAATAAAATTAACATATTCGTGACCGGACGGACATTCTAAATGATTTGGCTATCTCAGATTTTGTCGCCGTTGAGTTTGAAAAAAAAACTTTCGATTAACTTTAATGTAACTTTTTGAACGATTTTGCCACAAAACTAATGGCATTTAATCGAGATCAAAGCTTGCGGATGGTGAAAATTTCAACTCGATCCGAGCCTCCGTTCGAACGTTATCGCGAGACATACAAACAAAAAAAACAAAAAAACAAACAAAACCAGTGACAAATTTTTCCGGCAGAGTCAAATGGAAACGCTCGCTTAATTATAACAAACTTCCATTACCATGGCAACGGAAAGTCGAGCAGCTTTTTTGGCTCATGATAACGGTCGAACGGAGGTTCGGATCGAGTTGAAATTTAGACCATCCGCAAGCTTCGATCTGGATTGAATGCCATTAGTTTTGTGGCAAAATCGTTCAAAAAGTTAAAAAGTTACATTAAAGTTAATCGAAAGTTTTTTTTTCAAACTAAACGGCGACAAAATCTGAGGTGGCCAAATCATTTAGAATGTCCGTCCGGTCACGAATATGTTAATTTTATTTTGATCCGATAAGTAGTGTAGATGGAAATTACATTATAACAAAAGTAACGTTACCATGGCAACGAAAACTCGCACGAGGTTTGCACTATGCACTGCCACCTAGAAGTAATCAAAATACTATCGAGGAAGCAGTGTATTATTTGTTACGTTTTCCCAAAGAAATGATGTCAAGGTCCTCTAGATGGCGGTGGATTTTATCCACAAATTAAAGGTTTACCCAAATAGGCCTACATTGGCAATAATAAATAATATTGGAAACATGGCCCCGTGGACAGCGAACGTCGCAAATTTTACAATTTTAATAAATTGCAATGTGGGTTAGAGCATGCACGTGCTCGCTTATCAACGCGTCCAACAGAGCGTTTCCTAGTTATTTAAAATCTAATAATGTACATGGCAATGTGTAAATACTAATTAGGCCTACATACCTAGGCCTAGGCTAGGCCCTACGTTATTTATCAATTTCCGCTCGACGGCACTATAAATCAAATAAATATGTTTTGACCGGCTGGTAGGCCTCTAAGTAAGTACCTACACAATTCACAATAAATAGATGTTGCCTTTCATTGGCAGCTCGTGGCCAGTGGATGGGGCCCTACTATAATTTTGCTTCACTACAGGTATGGATATTTTTGTAAATTATCCGCGATGCAAGATGTACCCGAAGCGTTTTTTGAGTATTTTTTAGTTACCGATTGATTCGCAAGCAGCACTGTAGTCGCACCACACGCGAGACCGTATACACACCTTAAATTGTTATTTATCAAAACACGAGAATCAACAATCCAATACTAATAACAGTCACTGTAAGCACCACTACTCATTGTACATCGCCAACTATATGTTGTGTTAAAAAAGAATACGCTAATCTAGAAGGGCCTTATCTTTTCTCAATTTTTGTAGATTACGAATCAATCCGCAACGAAAAGTAGAAGCTGTCCTCTTTATCCGCTACATCGCATTGGTGATCATTTGTGTCCGGATAAGCCAGTTGAGGTAGGCCTACATATGTATGGGTAGCCTTTGCTTAAAGTTAAGTTAACTACCAAATAAAAATTGGAGGATAAATATTTTACAGGGCCCTCCAAGACTTAAAATTTAATTTTGGCATTTTTATTGTTTTGAAGGATTTTGCATTTTTTGAGAAACAATGATCACTCAATAATAGGGAAAAAATAGCTCTGGACCAAATAAAGAAATGATTTTATCTTTTTATGGCGATTGATTGTGTGTTTTATGTTGGTCATCTGACGGCCTGTCCCCCCTTGTCTCCGCGTCCCCCTTACGTTCCTCCCTTCGTCTCGTTTAACCCAATTTTCAAAAATATGAGACGTGAAGCAATATCCAATAAATCTAGATTACTGTATGATTCTCAATTTTTTTTTTACTAACCCTGGGCCCATCCCTTGGAAAATTTTTCGAACTTGTATACCGGTATTCAGGGGGCCGGCTTTTCTAATCGGAATTGATTTCCCAAAGTAGTGCATAGGCCTAAATAATGTTTTAAAAAAAAAGTAATCATTGGGTAATTTAAATTTGAAACTGTTAAAAACATTTACCTGTTCCCTGTTTTTTAAAGTTTCTTTTTAAAAATTGGCCTACTTAAGCTACAGCTAACTCCCCTTTTGAAAAAAAAAATGGTCTTTTTTTAAGCTCTGCTTTATGTTAAATTTTTTTTTTTCATTGATTGGTGGCCAGGATGATGGAACCTAATTTTTAAGATATCTGGGAAAAATTAATTTAATCAAAATCTGATAGTGGCTTAATTTTCCCATTTCCCTTGGTCGAAAGCTGATCATAAAAATAGCGAAAAGTTTTTTTCCAATAATTTGTGAAAAACCATTTCTAAATGATTTGAGGCTGCCTTGTTTTTTTTTTTTTTCCCTTCCTTCCCCGCAGCGGAATGCTCCTTCATCAGTGAGCACCCCTGGCTGACGCTTCTGGGGGGGTGAATCAGTCCCCATTTATCTTTAAACTGTATCACCGTACTCTGGCACCCCCAGTGTGCAAATGCTGCAGTAGGGATATCCTGCGGGGTTTTGAAATACATATGTACATGTTACTTTCTTTTTCGAGTACTAGTTACGAACAACATACCCGTATGTACTAGAAACACCTCCCCGAAATTAGAGAGTGGTTTCCTTTCCCCCTTCCCCTTGTCCCTCCCCGACGGCGAGACAATGAAAATAGGGAGGTTTAGACACAGACGGAGACTCCAGCTGGGGGCCCCCTGCCCCCCCCGTTGCTTGTGGCGGTTTGCCCAGCACAGGCCTGTTCCCCTTGTCCCCGCGTCATCCCTTACGCCCCCACCCTTCGTCTCGTTTTAGCCAAGTTGCATAAATATGAGACTTAAGCAACATACAATAAAGTGAGGGAAAATGTCAGGTACGTTTTTCACTCTTCCGAGGTTTCGGAAAGTGCAGCGTCAGGTTTCTTCCAATTTTCCTCGGGAAGGGGAAACCCAAACAAACCAAGTTTGTTTATCCTTTGGGGGATGCAACCCCCACCCCCTTTGAAAAGCAAAGTCTTAAATTTTGGCAATTAAATTTGGTGAAATTGTGGAGCGTTGTTGGCAAGCCGAGGATTTTCTTAAATCCACCAGGCTTCTGAGCAAAAAAACAACCCAAAGGGTTTTGGTTTTTTGTAATGAGAAAAAAGCTGAGAAACAAGTTGTAATCATTAGTGTCTCTGAAAATAACAGTAGGTACAAAGAAAAAAACATTAATAGGGAAACCCTTAATCATTTGGGAATATCACCTGAGCAGCCTCTGAAAAGGGCCAAGACTGTTTTTATGGCAACAATCAGGCCAATGATGCATGTCTTGCGACGAGAAGGTGTACGGCTTTTCCATCCTTTAAAGGGTCAGGCTTTTCAGCATAGCTAGGGTTTTTTGTAAAAAAATGATCCGTAGATGTGCAGTTCCCTATTCAAAATCGGGGTTTTGTACCCCTTTCCCCCATAATTTTCGACTTTTTAAATATTGAACATCCTGCCAGAAAAAAGCAAGGCGTTACACAAAATTCTATGTCAGAGCACATACACTTAGTACTAGTAGGCCTATTTATAAAATTTATTACATTTTTTTTGAAAAATTTTCTGAAATATTTAAATTTTAATTTTTCATGTCTTTGAAATATACCCCCTATGGAAATGCACCAATTTTATACACGTAACCTTTAATGCAGCATTGAGAATGGAATTTTTTGCAATGGCAAGCATTCTTTTCTTCAACAACGGTGTGATAAGGAAGGACGACGTGGTGTTGTCATTCTGTAGAACAGCAGTGTGGTAGGTACAGTGGGGTAGGTTGAAGAATAAAAATATTTTAAACAAGGACAATAAACTCTTTGTATTTCCTTTATTATTTAAAATTGTGTTTTATTTTAAATTTGGTTGCATTGTTTTTTTTAAAAATCATAAAATTATTTTTTTTCTACTAATGTAAAAAAAAATTTTGCTTATACCTATTTTATTTATTTATTTTTCATCATTGTAAAAATTTTTCACGGAGGTTTTGAAATATTTAAAAGTTTACGACACTACTTATTTTTTTTTTTTTTTTTTATAAGCCTTCTTTGGCCCTTTATGTATCTTTACCATTGTGGTGGACAAATTTTTAATTGTACTAGTCCCCTAATTTAAAATTTTTTAAAGTGCCTTCCCCCAAAATGAAACCCTATTATAATCTTAAGATAAAATTTTGGCCTATTCACATTTAATACGGCAAACTCTTTTAACGGCCCGGCAGCCACGTAAACCAAACCCCAAAACCTTCTGGGCCGTCTTTCCTTGTTGTGGCCCCTTTTAAAGGGTTCCCGGGACTGCCGGTATGGAAACAAAAATGTTGCCGTGTTTCTGCATCGAAAAACGGTTTAAAAGTCCGATGAAAGGTGGGGAAACCCTCATCGGCCCCCATCTGACAATAATTAAAGAAGGGGCTTAAAATTTGTTAAACCTGCCCAAGAGTTTTTAAAAAACCTGTCGATTGTTTCGTAAAACAATGCCCCCGCAATCTTCAAACCCGGGCCTTTTGGTTTGCTTGGAAAAACGTATCCCCCTTGGTAGGGATAGGGGGGATTGTATGTCCTAATAGCCATGTTAAATATGTATTTTAAAACGCCGTAGGAAACCCAAATTTTTTAAGATACATTTTCTTTTTTTCATTGATTCTGACACCTGTTAGAAATTGACTAGGATATTTGGTATTGAAGAAAAATTTAATTTTTTAAAATTTTTTACAGATATGAAAAAAATTTAATTTTTTATGAATTTTTGATGAAAAATTATTTAATACTTAGCTTGCAAACTTACACAATTATCCACGTCTGTTTCAAATAGTAGCATTTACCTACTTAAAAAAATCAGGTAAATTTGAGTAATATTTATCCAATTATGGCGAAGATTCGAAAATTTGTATTTTTTGAGTACGGAGCCCCAAATTTTTTTGGAATAAAAACAGTTACCCATATGTTTTCTGTATGCTCCATTTTTCATAGTCTGGTTTTTCCCTGGTTTCTTGCCCTTTCTTCAAGTCGTTTTTTGCTCTTTTGGCAGTCCTTGCAGATTTTGACATTTCAAGCTTTCTCCGCTTTTGCTAGAAAACGTTGTCCAATGTACAAAGCTGTTAAAGGTTTTTTTGGTCCCGGTTGACCCCGATTTTCCGTATTTTTACTCGTCCAATATTTCCATCGTTGAACTCTACGCTGCATCAGGACACCAACCGCTTTGGTCATACCAACAAAATTTTTTTTTGGGGATACGGCCCAAATCGGTTTGAAGCTCTCTTTTGGGGTTTTGGGTTTTCCCGTGGAGACATTTATTAAAAAGAAAGGATTAGAAAAAGCCCTTGAAAATAGGTTTGATTTTGCCCCATAAAGTGAAGTAGGGTTGTTAGTTGGTAAGATCACCAGCCCCACAAGTGCAGGGTTTTGAATTTACACCAGACGGGTCACCCGTGGACAAACCCGTGCTGAGGATTATCACCCGTAGAAATTTTTATAAAAAAAATTTGCCTACCGCTTTTTTTTCATATCAGCTAAACATTAGGTTTCCCTTTATGGCTGGGCCCATAGTAGGTCTGAATAAAATCAATCTCAAATGGTTTAGCGATTACGCCACCAAGAGTTTACCGTCATAATTTGGTGCCAGCAAGTTTCTTCAGTTTTCAAAGGGGGCTCCCCATTCTTTTTGAATTTGGCCTCCCCAAATTCTATTTTTTTTCCCCTACATATCTTCCCATAGGGCTTAGATTCATTTTTTATAAAACCCTTGCGTTCCATCCCCTAAATATTGAAAAATATCGAAAACCCTCTGGCTTCCATTAAAACTTTGGGAAAGTTTGCCACCGCACCTTGCCTTCCATCCCACCGTGAACCCCGGGATTTTGCGACGCATAAGGCGATGCAAATCTTTTTTTCTCCTGGGTAGTAGTTTTTTTTCACTGTGCAGCCCTGGCAAATTTTGACAGACACTTTTACGTCAAGAATTTTGCCATGTACATACTGGTTGCTGTGACAACACCTTTAGGGAAGTGGGGCCCTGCTTTTGCAGGATCCGTCAATTGCTACAGCTGGTTCTGGTCCTGATCATTTAGTGAAAATATTTTTTCAGCTCAGCAAAATGACCTAGTTGCTACCTCAAGTGGTTTTTGGATAGTGTTTGGATGTAATTTTGAAAAAAAACTTGGAGGGGGGGGCAAGTTCATATTAGCACAGAAAAATTTTGGCGGTTTGTTCCCCCGCAACCAATGAAACGAAAAGCAAAATAAATCTAATTTTTACTTCACTGAAAGATGGTAAGTTTTCTAAATTTTTAAGCCGCTTTTAGCACAATTACAAGACAATGACAACTCACAAGTAGACCTGATCGTTTATCAAAGTTTTTACTATTTTTAAAGGGTTTTTTGCACTTTTTTGCACACTTTGCAAAACCCAAAAAATTTTTTAAGAAGTTGAATATCCTAAAGGGGAAAAAAAAAGACTTTTTTATATCCTTTATATCGATCATATTTAGCTTGAAAGAACACATTTTTCCCCCTCGGGGCACTAGGAGGTGTCAGTGCCTCATCTTCCACCCCCCTGAACCTGAAAAAGAGTAGATTGGGTCTGGGCCCTAGGCCTCGTAACCCCATCATCAATAACCTCAATGTCAATGTTCAAAGGCCAAGATCAACTGGGGTTTTTTTGATAGTACGATTACCAGTAAACTTGGGGTTTTTAAAAAAATTTTTTAAGTACCCCCCTTTGTAACACGGGGGAAAAAATATCTACTTAGGAAATAGAAAAACTTTACGCCAGAGTAATTTTCAAAACAATCAGTGACAGAAAACAAAATTTAGCCAAAAATTCCTCCAAAGTTGTGGGTTTACCATCGTTAATACTAAAAACTTAAAAAAAAAGAAACCACCGCCGCCAAGTTTTATGGAGGCAAATGTTTTAAAATTAAAAATCGAATTTTTATGTTACGAAGCAGTGAAGTTTGCATAGCAAAAACAACAATAAAAATTTAAAAAACCCCAATTTGAGAAATTCTAGTAACCCAGAAAAATAAACTTAAATTTTTGGAAGATAAAGGTTCAAAATATATTACAAAAAAAAACTAAAAATTCATAAAATAAAATGTTAACCCCTAAATCCCCCCTAAGACTTGCGCCCCCAAAATTTAATTTTCATTTTCGTCTTTGAAAGTTTATGTGAGCTTGGGAACTTGTTGAGACTAGCCCCTTTTTTTAACCGCAAGAATGCAGCTTTTTCTAGTAATCCCAAGAATGTCTGTAAATTTAAAATATAGTAACTCGAAAAATTAAAGGGGACAGAAAAGAAGTATAGTATTTTAATTATTTAAAATCTTCAAATTGTAAATTAGTCTAAACCTAACGGGTGAGGGGGTTGAGCAAAACGAAGACTTTTTCAAAAACCCCCCCAAAAATTTAGCCGGGTGTTTTTTTTTTTTGCTCTTTGTTTGTTCGCCTCACCGGCAAACCGGGTGTTGCGACTTGATGAAAATTTGGGGGACCTTACGACAAAAACAACACGGACGGATGAGACAAGAGGGAGACGACCCGACGTGGGGGAACCCCCTGCCCTCCCCATATGCTTGTGGGGTTTGACCACACAGGCTGTCCCCCTTGCCCCCCCGCGTCACCCCTTACGTCCCCCCCTCGTCTCGATTAGAAAAGTTATAAATATGGGACGTAAAGCAATATCCAATAAAAATAAAACCGAAATCTCTGAATTTAGATTCCCCGTTTTTGGGTACAATCGAAAAAAAAATGCTCGTGAAGTTTACTTTTACGTTTTTTTTAAATTTTTTAGTACGATATTTTCGTTACTTTTGGGCCCATTCTAATAAAACGGGTAGGCTCAACTTCTTTTTTACATGGCTTTAAGGTTTGGTGATTGGGGTATCTTTTGTTGAAAAACTAAGAAAAGTTAGCAGAACCCATAGAAAAAATTTTTTAATTGAGTTTTTTAAGGTATATAAAAAAAATTTAAAAAGTAACATAGAAACTTTACACCTTCAAAATTTCCCAAATCGACACCTTTCGCGGTTTGGGCCCCTGATAGGGGGGTTTCACTCCCTGAAACTAATAGCGAGTCTGGGCGTGTGGGGGAACCCCCTTCCTTTGACTACCTCCCCCCACGGCGACGACAAAAAAAAACAAAAAGGACGGGTGATGACAAAGACGGAGACGACCACGACGTGGGGGAACCCCCGCCCTCCTTATGCTTGTGGTGGTTTTTGACCAGACCGGCCTGTCCCCCCCTTGTCCCCTCGCGTCATCCCCTTTCTCCCCCCCTTCGTTCGATTAGCCAAAATTTTCATAAATATGAGACGTAAAGCAATACCAATCCAATCAAAACCTTTAAAGTCGCATTTTTAAAGAATGTACTTTTCTATTAAAGTCATTTATAATAAAAAAGGGGCGTTAAAACTTTTGTTTTGTGTGAAATTTGTTGGCGAGGCATGTCACTCATGGCACAAATTTTTGCCGGGAAAAAATGTTTTCGAGGATTTGTTCGAAAAAATCGGTTTTTTTGGCCCTTCCGAAACTCAGATGGAGTGGAGTTGTAGTTATGATTGCTAAAAAAGTTTTTACTGAATTTTTACATTATTTACATTAGACCTAGTATTTTTTCCCCCGAATAGAGGGAGCTTATCCCCAGTCGAAGTGAGACACCCCTCCTTTCCCCCCCTTGCCCGTGCCGATCAAACAGTACGGGGGCCCGTCCTCCCGCAATACCCTCGGCTAGGTGGGGATAAGGATCTAACGGTTGGCGCGCCCTTAAACCCAAAAAACTACAAATAGGCCCGAATTATAGGTACCAAAGGGTGCCCTGGGCCTTAAATTTCCAAATCGACACCTTCTCCCCCGGTTTTTCCCGTGAATAGGGGGGTTTTACTCCCTGAAAAATAAAGGGGAGCTTGGGTCGTCGTCGGGGAACCCCCTTCCTTTGACTACCCCCCCCGACGGGGACGACAAAAAACAAAGGACGGATGATGACACAGACGGAGACGCCACGAGTGGGGGAACCCCTGCGCTCCCCATATGTTGTGGTGGTTCTGACCAGCACAGGCCCGTCCACCCCTTTCCACCCGCTTTATCCCTTACGTCCCTCCTTGTCTGATTTTCCAAGTTGCATAAATATGGACGTTAAGCAAATCCAATCAAACGGTATGTCTTTAAAAAGGGGTCCAACCCCCCCCATTTTTTTTTAAATTTTTTCCCACCATTTTCGTTTTTGTCTTATTTCTGTTTCAATAAAAATTAAAACTCGTGAGGAGTTGAATAGACCCAAAAAGTGAATTGATTACTTGTTCAATGTGACTCAGGCGAGACAGGGGCCATTGGAACGGTAGGCCACGAGAGCAGTTTTTCGCCCTGCAGCTGACATTGCGTTCACAGGGCACCAAATGAACCCCCTCTCGATTAGCCTAGTTCACAAATATGAGACGTTAAGCAAAATTAAACCAATCAAAACCTTTTAACGTGCTATTTTAAAAAAAATTACTTTCTATTGAAAGTCCCTTTTTTAATAAAAAAGGTGCGTTAAAAAATTCTGTAGTGTGAAGTTGTTGGCGTAGGCCATGTCATTCCTGCACAAAAATTTTTGCCCGGAAAAGGGGTTTCGAAGGGTTTTTTCAAATATCGGGTTTTCCTGGGCCCTTTCCAAATTCAGAGGGTAGATGTTGAGTTTGATTTTCTAATGAAATGTTTTTTCGAATTTTTTACATTTTTTGGACGGGGTCCCGTAAATGAACAAGTACCGTTTTTTTCTGTTTTGTTCTTCTTCCCCATTGTTTCTGGGTACGGCTGCCCATAAAAATAAGGTAAAACTTTTTTTAGATTTTGAGTGTCCATTGCAATGACATGGTACAGGAAGTAGTTGGTCGTCAGACTGTGTTTCTGGTACCTTGTTCCTATTCCGGCAGCGCAGGCAGGCGTTCTCCCCCCAACAAACCGCGCGCCGGGGGGAGCTTTTCATCTCCAACAAGTCAAAGGGAAAAGGGGAAATGGCGATCAGAGGGGCAGTTCAGGGTTCTGGGATAAGTTTGTGATGTGTATTGGTTTGTCTTGGTTATTGATTATGTGGTTTTGGAAAAAGACCCTAGTGACCAAAAGGGCGGGGGTGGTGGATCCAACGTTTTCGTGAGGGGCTGTTTTTCTAGTGGATTTAGGCCGCCCTTCCCCGGGTGATCGATCCCGTCTTGGGTTGAGTTCTACAACAGATAAAAAACTTTCAGCAAAAAGGTTTTTGGATAGTGATCACTTGGGGTTTTGGGTGGTGGAGGTGGTTCATTCTGCGCGTCTGAGATGTAGTCTGTTTTAAGTTTCTGAGTGATGGTGGGTGGAGTCTGAGGGAAATGAGGGGTGGGTTTTCCTGGTCTTTATCCATGACTGTGTTCGGGGGAGAGGAGTACCGGGTTTTTTGTTCAATAGGATTTTTTAGTTGCTGGCTGTGTGGGTGCGACGTTTTTGTGAGGGGGGTTGGCGGGGGTTGTAGCTTCGCCCACCGGTATTTCTGGTGCGTGGACTGGAGAGTCCTACATTGGACTCTTTATTTCTGTGCGTAGAAAAAAAACTCGCCACCTTTTTCTGGGTGGCAGGTGAGTGGGGATTTTTCTCCCCCAAATAAGGCGGCCCCGACTGTGTCGTGCAGACTACACGGGGACATGGATTTAAATGCTCCGACAGTACCGATCCCAGAAACGCCAGCCGTCTGGTTGGACGTGTCCCGGGGTATGCAAACCCGAGGGGGATACCGTTACTTATAGATCGTCACGTTTAAACTTCCAACGTGGGGCACATTGTGTTTTAACCTGGGGTTTTTCTCGCGGCGAGTGGGTCTGAGTCAAAGTGGACGGCTTACGAAGTATGTGTATTCCAAACAGAGAAAAATTTTTTAATTGATACAACCCAAAAAAAGTGACAAAATTAAGTCGCCCGTTGAAGAAAAGTGAAAAATGCGAAAATTGCTACATTTAGTGTATGTGAGTCGGTGTAAAAGTTTTACGGTTTTGTTATTAAAAAGTTAATTAATAAAAAGAGTTTGAATGAATGAATGAATGATATTTTATTTCCATTTATGATTTTATATAGTTTTACCCCTTTAAAATAAAAGAACAATCAAGAGAGGGAATGGAAAATATGTGCGGCACATTTACAATTTCCTATTAAACTATTAACTAAATACTAACAATGCAAGCCCAAGTGATTTGGAGCAACAGTTTAAAGGTTTTTTGGGAATAAATTAAATTAATGCAGTTGTGCGTTAAAACTATAGGGCCCATATCTATAAAATAATACTAAAAACAATATGATACTTTTTTAATATACAATATATACAAATTTAAAAAAGTATTTCAAGTCGGGACATTAAGTTTTGGTCGTATATTATAATCTACATCAAGGCCCTATCTATTTTAATATATTATTAAATTAAAGGGTTGTAGATCATAAGGTTTTAATTTTAAAACTATAGGCCTAATTTTTTTTAGAAACTTAGTCATTTAGGAAAATTAATTAGCATTTTGTAATAAATTTGATCATATTAGTCCCCCTATGCTTCAAAAGTATTGTTTTTGGATGAGCGTAGCGAGCGTAGCGAGCGAAGCGAAGATTCCATTTTTACACCTGGAGAAAAAATCCGGAAAAAGTTTTTTTTTTTTTTTCTTTTTTTTTTTTTTTTTGATTTTGTTTTTTGTTTTTAACACATTTTGGCTAAAACCCATACTCCCATTTCCCTTTAAATTTATGGAGGTCGAAATCTCTGAACCTTTAAAATCCACGTTTTTGAGGGGCCCAAACGGGAAAATTTTTCATATAAAAAAAAGCAAAAAATTTCGATTTTTTCGATTTTTTAAAAAAAAACTTCGACTTATAACACACAGCTTTTTTCGATTTTAATGATTTTTTTAAAAGAAAACCCTTTAATTTTTGAATTAAAATATTCGTTGAAAATTTTAGCGTAATCGAAAAAAATTTTTCTATGAAAATCGAAATTTTTCGGGTTTTTCTTTTTTTTAAAACAATTTTTGACAATAAAAACCACATGCTTTTTCCTATTGTAATGATTTTTTTATAGAACCTTTTATTTTATGAATTTTAAAAAACTCGTGTAAAAATTTGGCGCCTCGAATAATTATTTTTTTGAAAATTGCAATTTTACGATTTTTTTCTTTTTTTTTTTAAAAATTACGAAAAATTACGATTTTTTTAAAAAAAATTTAAATTAATTTTTAATTTAATTTAAATTTAAAAAAAAACTTTGACAAGTAATGATTTTTTACAGAACAAAAGAAAATCCGCGTAACACCCGCGCTCAATGCCCAATTACGCTCATCCAACAACGCGGCGGGGCGTAAGCGTTTTTTCCCCAGTTTAGGAATTCATTCGAGTAGTATGCCTTATTTCTAAGGAGCAATTTAAGTTTGTCTTTAAATAAATTTTATTTGGAATTGTTTTTATGTGGTTGGAAGTTTGTTGAATAATTTTATGTTTAGTATTTCGAATTTTTTTGTTTTGAGCTTGCGCTTTTGGAATTTGGGGTGTTTGTTGAAGCTTGTCTTGTATTCATGTGAGTGACAATATTATTCATTGTTTTTATTTGATATGTCCCTTTTTAAGGCTCATAAAAAGATTTTATATATATAATATAGGGGTAAAAAGTAAGTATATTATGTTTTTTAAAAAAATGTGGTCTGCAGTGAGGTTTGACATCAGAGTTAGTTTTTGTTTAAGGCCAAACCTTGTTCGGAGATCGTTTTTTTAAACTTGAAAAAAGTGCGATAGTGGAGTGACCCCATACCGCAAAAGCCATCTAAGTTTAAAAATTTACATAAAAATACATTCATATACTCTATACACGATAAATTTTTTAAACTAGAGGTTATCTGGTGCATCGTCCCGTGCATAATGTCAGGGGATTTCTCTCAAAATTTATTTTCTAATTTTTTCAAAAATTTTTTCCCAACTTACATGGTTGCAATTGCGTAGGGGCGGATTACTTGCATCTTACAACCGACCCCTCGGGACATTTTTAAACCCTTACTTTTTAAACCCCCCACACGACTTAAATTTGTTATGGTTTTGGGTTTTTTGTTGTTTGGCGCGGTACGAATAGGGCACCCCACACACCCCACCCCTGCCAACCTTTTTTTCCAGAGATAAGATTGCTCCGTTTGCGAAGTGTGAAGGTTTTTATCGGTTATCATTTTTGAGACTTCCCTAAGTATTTTTCGATTTGGGCATCGGAAAAAATCCCCTAAGGGTAATTGTTATTATTAAAAACAATTTTGAAAAAAAATAGTTCGCCCCAACCTAACGCCAAAGAGATCCCTGGCTCTAAGTATTATGGTTGAGATCCAACGAAGTAAATCATCTATAAAACTTTTGTCATTGAAAAAATTGAAAAATTATCACTTTTTAACCTTTGTATCTGATCCTTAATAGCTGCCCTTAACCCTTTTCCTCTCTCCATCCCCCTTCCTTTTTGCATAAAACCTCCTTGTCTCTTCTCTGCCGCTTCAGTCCCTACTTTTCCCCCCCATGTAGGGTCCCCCTGACCCCGCATACTCCACCCCAAAGGGTTTACCAAAATTTATAGGCATGCTCTTTTAAATTCTCTACAGCTCCCCTTAGGTTTTCATAATAAAGTTTAACACCTAAATCCTTTCTTAGATACCGTGTTTTACGTGCTTCTCCCCTTTGAGATGAGTGGAGCCACACCCAGGGACTTAATTTTATCCACCCTCTCGAGATTTATACCCGTCATGAATACCTTCCCCCCCGTTTCCCTTTCTTCCCTTTTCCCCGAGAACCTGGGCCCTCAAATTCCAAACTCGCAACCTTCTGTGGTTTGGCGCTGATTAGGGGGGTTTTTTTTCCCTGAAACTTTGGGACTGTGGGTCGTCGTCGGGGAACTTTTCCCCCTTTTATTTGCTACCTTTCAAACGGCGACGCAAGAAACCCCGACGGATCCTCATCTCGATTTGCCAATAGCATAAAAAATAGACGTTAGGCAAAATCAACCCCCTGTATCTGAATGCCCAAACCTTACGTTAAGACCCTTTTTCCTTTTTATAGTAGGAGGGGCACCATTTGTTTTTCAAATTTTCTGTGGTACCCAGTTTTTTCCCTGCTATATCACCAATTTAAATAAATTAAAGCATTTCTCTTGACGTTTCTCCAGTGTCCCTCCATTTCTTTCAAGACTCCTCAGGAAGGCCCTGTGGGAAAAATTTCCCTTTCCCCTTTTACTACCTCTAGACGGAGGACAATTATAACACGAAAAGGGTATGACACAGACGGAGACAACCCGACGTGGGGGGAAAACCCCGCCCTCCCCTACGCTTGTGGGTTTGGACCAGCACAGGACTGTACCCCTTGTCCCCCCGCGTCCCCTACTTACGTTCCCTACCCTTGGAAATTTCTCAGAATTATGGAAAAAAAAATTTTTGGAGCGCGAAAACTTAGCGATGGGGGGCCTAAAACAATAATCTAATACAAGAGCGCGCTAAAAATAAAAAATCGCTTTGTGCACGTCACAGAACAGAAATTTAAAAAAAATGATGTGATGGGAGCAAAGGGGGTGGGGACTTTTAATGAGTGGTAGGCACTTTTGCTGTACTTTTTAAAACTGCAATCTGCGGTCCATCAGGGGCCAAAGTTATCTGCAATAAATTATTTCAAAAAAAATGTAAAAAGGCCAATGTAAATAATTGTTTGTTTGGGGATAAATATGAGAATCCCCTCCACTAATTGCTTCAAACCTGCTCCTTTTTAAACTATTTACAACATCATAAAATGACAACATACTTGGAAAAAAAAAGAAAAAAAGCTCTCTTTTAATTTTTTTTTAATTTTTTTTATTTTAAGAAAATTTTTTCCCTAAATGTTTTTTGGAACTGTTGTACGTAACGGCCCTCTTTTTATGGGCCCCGGCAAAAAAGGATCGGCGCGCGCCAGTGACGTAAACCCCCCCCCTAGCCCGCGGGGGAAACTACGTCAACAACCCGGCAAAGATGCAGACAGCTAGCAGCAGCCCCCTAGGAGGCTACGTACTTGCCCCGCCCTCTCGCAGTCGTCTCTAGTTCTTGCTGAGGGGAGGGTTTTTCTCAGCTTTCTCTGTCCCTTTGGCTCCCCCAGAAATAAAATCTGTGGTTTACTTGACCTTCTATTTTTAGCTAGGCGGGTTAGTAAAATTAGGGGTTTTGTGGTAGAGGGCTGAATTTTGGACTGTATACTCGAAAAACATTTTAAGAAAAATTTCCTCGGGAGCATGAAAAAATCCATCCGGTTTGGGGGTGAAAAAAAGGCATTTTTCAAATTTTAAAAAAAAATTCAAAAACAAACAAATTATCCTAAGATTACAAAAAATTTTTACATATTGTAGATAAAAGTCCAATTTTAAAAAAAAAAAATATTCAACAAAAATGTATATATAACGATTTTTCAAACCCCTTTTTCTTTTTTTTAAAATTTACCCACTGTGCGGGAGGGTTTGCCCACCTTACGGGTTAAGTGATAGGGCTGTGAATTTTTTCTAAAAAACTCAGAAGAATGATTTTAAAAAATTGGCCCGAGGAGCCCTCAAAAAAGTTGCTTGCTTAAAGGAGAAAGAGGGGGTGTACTAAAGGGGTTGATAAAACTAAAATAAAGAAATCCGTATTCAAATATTATATTTACAACGCCATATTAATGTGTATTGTAGATTAAGGTCTAAACTTTAATTTAAAAAATTAAAATTTCACCATATATGTAAATCTGATCAGATTATGCGCCCTTTTCCCATTTTCATAAATTTCCTCAATATTACGAAAGTGTATCGTGCGACCACTCTTTTTGTCACAAATTCTCCTAATATTACGAATTAGGACGAAAACAAAATTTTGTGATGCTTGTGGGTACATTTTTACTCAATGGACTTTGATCTCATTTTAACAAATTCACTCAATTTTAACGAAAGTGTATCGTGTGACCACTCGTTTTGTTCAAATTATGCCTTTAATAAGAAAATTATAAAAAAAGTTTTTTAACACCTTAGGTACAGTTTCACTCAATGGACTTTGACCCCATTTTCAAAAGTTTACTCAATATTAACGAAAGTCTATCATGTGATGACTCGTTTTGTCTCAAATTATCCTAATAATACGAATTAGGACGAAAATAAGATTATGTCATACACTTGTCATACATACTTTTGAAAATGGGGTCAAAGTCCATTGAGTGAAACTGTACCTAAGGTGTTAAAAAACTTTTTTTATAATTTTTCTTACTATTGGCATAATTTTGAACAAACGAGTGGTCACACGATACACTTTCGTAATATTGAGGAAATTTATGAAAATGGGAAAAGGGCGCATAATCTGACCAGATTTACATATATGGTGAAATTTTAATTTTTTAAATTAAAATTTAGACCTTAATCTACAATACACATTAATATGGCGTTGTAAATATAATATTTGAATACGGATTTCTTTATTTTAGTTTTATCAACCCCTTTTAGTACACCCCCCCTTTCTCCTATAAGCAAGCAACTTTTTTGAGGGCTCCTCGGGCCAATTTTTTGAGATCATTCTTCTGAGTGTTTTAGACAAAATTCACGGCCCTATCACTTAACCCGTAACTGGTAGGCTAATCCTCCCAGCAGAGTGGGTAAATTTGTGAAAAAAGACAAAGGGTGCAAAATCTGGTTATATATACATATATGGTGATATATATTTTTTTTATTAAAATTTGGACTTTTATCTACAATATGTAATAATTTTGTAATCTTAGGATCAAATTTAGTATGAGTTTTGAATTTTTTAATATTTGAAAAATGCCATTTTTTCACCCCCTTTCCCCCCCCTTAACCGGATGGATTTTTTCATGGCTCCTCGAGGCAATTTTCTTATAATGTTGTTCTGAGTATACAATCCAAATTCAGCCCTCTACCACAAAACCCCTAATTGTTCTTGTATTTTCCTTTAATCCGCTTGACTATTAGTGTTAACTTGGGGAGTTTGTCTGTTCTGTCCAGACTGAAGGAATTTATTTGCTCTTTAGTCTTTCTTGGTTGACGAGTAGGAGTTCGTTGTCCAAGTTTTGTGCTCTAGAATGTGTTGTTTCCGTCAGAACAGACTGCACAGTTGATGTCTGGGCCTAGGCAAGTGTTAGGGATTTCTTGAGGTTATCTTTTATTTGGCCAAGTTTTTAAAGAAATGTAATAATAACTCAATGTCATTCCACATTTCATATGCTTCTCTTCAGCCATTTACAAGTGCATTATAGTTTTTTTTTTTAATTCTAGTTAAAACAAATGGTGAGCTCTGGGTCATCTTCGGGAAACTTTCCCCTTCCCTTTGACTACCACCCCGACGGCGACGACAATGACAACACGGACGGATGATGACACAGACGGAGACGACCACGACGTGGGGAACCCCTGCCCTCCCCATACGCTTGTGGCTCGTTCTGACCAGCACAGGCCTGTCCACCCCTTGTTCCCCCGCGTCATCTTTAAGGTCCCTCCCTTCGTCTCAGTTAACCAAGTTGCATAAATATGAGACGTTAAACAATATACAATCCAATTTAACCAGACTTCTATCTCACTTTTTGTGTATTTGTCATTTAATATTTTGTAAAACAATTATCTTGAACGAGTTTTCAGAGTCTTGTTCTGTCAATGCTATTTTTATGTTCTTCCACCACTGGCAAAGAGGATAACACAGTAGTCTCTGTTGCTGACTACTTTGCTCATGTCGTTTTGCATGAGTAGCTCAGTGTATTGATCTTCAAGTAGGGTTTGCAGGAGCATGTCACTGGAATCATTAATTGGATTTGTTTCTATGTTTCAAACCACAACTTGAGGGCTATCAAATTCCAACTTGCAACCTTCTCGTGGTGTGGCCCGTGATTAGGGGAGTTCTTGTCCCTAAAACTAATGGCGAGCTCTGGGTCGTCGTCCGGGAACTTTCCCCTTCCCTTTGACTACTTCCCCGACGGCGACGACAATAAAAAAAACACGGACGGATGATGACACAGACGGAGACGACCACGACGTGGGGGAACCCCTGCCCTCTCCATACGCTTGTGGCTGGTTCTGACCAGCACAGGCCTTTCCACCCCTTGTCCCACCGCGTCAGTTCTAACGTCCCCCGTCGTCGGGGAACTTTCCCATTGACTACCTCCCCGACGGTGACGACAATGACAACATGGACGGATGATCCCTTACGTCCCTCCCTTCGTCTCGATTAGTCAAGTTGCATAAATATGAGACGTTAAGCAATATCCAATCAAATGACACAGAACGCTTGTGGCTGGTTCTGACCAGCACAGGCCTGTCCACCTCTTGTCCCCCCGCGTCATCCCTTATGTCCCTTCCTTCGTCTCGATTAGCCAAGTTGCATAAATATGAGACGTAAAGCAATATCCAATCAATCAAACGGACGGATGACACAGATGGAGACGACCACGACGTGGGGAAACCTCTGCCCTCCCCATACGCTTGTGGCTGGTTCTGACCAGCACAGGCCTGTCCACCCTTTGTCCCCCCGCGTCATCCCTTACGACCCTCCTTTCGTTTCGATTAGCCAAGTTGCATAAATATGAGGCGTTAAACAATATCCAATCAATCAATAACTACATTTTTCCCCCCTCCCCCTCAAACCCACCACCAATTACGCCATGATCACGTAAAAAAAAAAAAAAAACTTATCACATTTCTTAACCTTAGCTATCTGAGTCCTTTATAGCCTGCCCTTAACCATTTCCTCCCTCCATCCCTTCCCTTTTTGCATAATCCTCCTTGCTGCTCTTCTCTGCACTGCTTCTAGTCCTACTATCTCCCCCTTCCTGTAGGGGTCCCAAGCTGACCCAGCATACTCCACCACAGGTCTAACCAAGGTTTTATAGGCATGCTCTTTAAGTTCTCTACTAGCTCCCCTTAGGTTTCTCATAATAAATATTAAGCACCTAAATCCTTTCTTTGATACCGTGTTGACGTGCTTCTCCCATTTGAGATGATGTGGAGCTACACTCCTTGGTACTTAGTTTTATCCACCCTCTCGAGATTAATACCCATCAGTGAATATCCTTCTTCAGTTTCCCTTGCTTCCCTTTTCCTCGAGAACCTGGGCCATCAAATTCCAACTCGCAACCTTCTCGTGGTTTGGCGCGTGATTAGGGGAGTTTTTCTCCCTGAATCTTATGGCGAGCTCTGGGTCGTTTTCGGAAAACTTTCCCCTTCCCTTTGACTACCTTTCAAACGGCGACGACAATGACAACACGGACGGATCCCTTCATCTCGATTAGCCAAGTTGCATAAATATGAGAATTTAGGCAATATCCAATCCTCTGTATCAATTGAATGCGTAAATTCCCTTCATCGTTAAGACCTTAAGCTCCTTGTTATAGTATGGAGGGTCACCATTTGTTTTGCAAATTTTCTGTAGTACCCAGTTTTCCCTTGCTATATCACACAATTGAACTAAATTAATGCATTTCTCATTGACGTTACTACCAGTGTCCCTCCATTTCTTACTCCACTTCTTAAGACTCCCTCAGGAAGGCCCTTGTGGTTGTGGGAACTTTCCCCTTCCCTTTGACTTCCTCTCCGACGGAGACGACAATGAAAGCACGAACGGATGATGACACAGACGGAGACAACCACAACGTGGGGGAACCCCTGCCCTCCCCATACGCTTGTGGCTGGTTCTGACCAGCACAGGCCTGTCTACCCCTTGTCCCCTCGCGTCACTACTTACGTTCCTACCCTTGGAAGCTACTCAGAATTATGGAAAAAAAATATTTGGAGGCGCGAATAATCTTAGCTGATGGAGGGCCCTAAAACAACTAATACTAATACAAGAGCGCGCATATAAAATAAAAAAATACCGCTTAGTGCACGTCACAGAACAGAAATTACAGAAATGATGTGATGGGAGCAAGGCGTGGGCATCTTGAAGTGAGTGGCTAGGCACTTTTGCTGTACTTTAAGACTGCAATCTGCGGTCCATCCAGGGGCCAAAGTTATCTGCAATAATATTATTACAAAACATCAATGTAAAAAGGCCAATGTACAAGTACATCTCGTTTGATCATCCGTCCGTGTTGTCATTGTCGTCGTCGTCGCCGTCGGGGAGGTGGTCAAATGGAAAGGGAAAGTTCCACGACGACGACCCAGACGGAGACGACCACGACGTGGGGGAACCCCTGCCCTCCCCATATGCTTGTGGCTGGTTCTGACCAGCACAGGCCTGTCCACCCCTTGTCCCCCCGCGTCATCCCTTATGTCCCTCCCTTCGTCTCGATTAGCCAAGTTGCATAAATATGAGACGTAAAGCAATATCCAATCCAATACATCAGGAGCCCAGTTTCTCATAGATACAGTTCTGGTCCCTTTAAAGTTGCTGTGGCTCTAAAGCTTAGCTAAATGGTCTGATATCTTGCAAAACAACACATTCCGAAAAGAAAAATATAGTGCTTAGTCCACTTGGTTATCTGTTCCTTGAAAATTGCATAGACCCCGAATGATCGCCGCGTGAAGCACAATCTCATCCGCGTCTGCTGGAATGTCAAATATTGGGAATCAAATTGATCGAGTGCTAGGTGGAACAAAGCTTATTTGATGATATAAGTGCCCTAACGTTCCCTCCTGTCAACTTTTTATTTCAGGAATGGATGACGTTGATGATATCTGCTGAGTTTGCACCTGAAATCTTCTTGTTATTTTGATTTCGACCACTTTTTGGCGCTGTCGCCATAGGTCCCCTCACAGACCTTGATGGTTCATCCTTTGTTTCTTCAGTGCCCGTGGACATTTGAACCATCAATTTCCAACTCGCAACCTTCTCGTGGTTTGGCCCGTGATTAGGGGAGTTTTTCTCCCTGAAACTATTTGCGAGCTCTGGGTCGTCGTCGGGGAACCCCTTCCCTTTGACAACCTCCCCGACGGCGACGACAATGACAACACGGACGGATGAAGACACAGACGGAGACGACCACAACGTGGGGGAACCCCTGCCCTCCCCATATGTTTGTGGCTGGTTCTGACCAGCACAGGCTTTGTCCACCCTTGTTCCCCCGCGTCATCCCTTACGTCCCTCCCTTCGTCACGATTAGCCAAGTTGCATTAATATGAGACGTAAAGCAATATCCAATCAAACAATCAATAAAAGACATCATTTTATTTGTCAAAATACTTAAATCCCCTCCACTAATTGCTTCAAACCTCCTCCTTTAATCTATTTCACAACATCATAAAATGACAACATACTCGTGGAAAAATAGACAAACGCTCTCTTATATTCATTTTAATTTTTATATTTTAAGAACTTTGTCCATAAATGTTTTTGGAACTGTCTGTAGCGTACACGTGCCCTCTTTCTATGGCCCAGACAACAAAGGATCGGCGCGCGCACAGTGACGCTACCCCCTCCCTAGCCCGCGGCAGAAACTGCAGCATCAACCAATCCCGGCCATGCACGCAGACAGCTAGCAGCAGCCGCCTAGGAGGCTACGCTACCTTGCCACGCCTCTCTCGCAGTCAGTCTCTAGTTGAATCACTTATTATTGAAAGGGCATTAGTCCAAAAACATAGTTCTGAGATAATCAAGTAAATGTTCTTTATAATTCACCTTATTATTTAGGCTCAAATTTACTTTTATTTCCAGTAAAGGTATGGAATAGCTTTATAACGTTGAAAACAGAAATTTAAAAATCACAACGTGTCGGCGGGAAATGAATTTTAAAAGTCGTGGACTTACGCCCTTTCAAAAATAAACCAGGTTTATGAATTTTTTTGGAATGAAAACACATTTTGTAAATGTTTATTTTACATTTATTTTATTTTATTCTTATACAACATTGTTCATTCGACATCCTGTTCAGCGGTTTCTAGTCCCGACGTTTGCCAATCCAGAATTTCTCTGTAAAAGTCCATGTGTTGTGGCTCTACATACCGGATCACGGATCTAATATCATCCATCTTCTTTTCGTTGATCGTTACCCCAAGCTCTGTGTAAGCGAGTTCATGGGGTAATGCAACATGTGTCCGATTAAGGGTGGGAAGCATCATCGAAAAAGTATGTTTCACTAGTCCTCCAATGCATGAACTTGTGGTGACAGTACCACAAAGCTGATTTGAGTACTCAAACTGCATGTACTCGGTTGGCTTGAAGTGAACCTTTTGTTCTTTGCGGACTTTACGGCCCATGGTCTCAATGGAGAGAACTGTCTTTTTGTAGACTTTCGGCCACCACTTTTTAAAATCTATTATATCTTCCGAGAGAACCATTTTTATTTCAATGTTGTTACTTTTCGAAGCATTGGCAATAATCTCGCAGTACTCCTTTGGTGTGTATATACGGTCGTGTTTTTTGATTACTCTTTTAACCACACCAAATGTACGGTCACAAGGTAAAACGAATGACCCCTTACAGGAAAAATAATGGACAACTTTTTCAAATTTTCCAGTATCCACAAGAGCCATAAGAAATCGGATCATTGTGTGGTTTTTATTTTGTCCTCCGCATCCATCAGAAAAAATGTACAACTTTTTAACTGTAGGTGGTACATATGTCTTGAGAAAATCAAGTACAAAACTACAGACTTCGTTTGGTCCTTTGTTACCAATACCTTCATGGTACCTATAAAAATGTTGCCTTCCCAGTTTTTAAGTTATTTACGCAGAATGCATTGACCCAAAGTTGTCGTAAATAAAAAAAAAAAAACATTAAATAAATATAGGCAGTAGCACCAACCTTATATCAACAGTTGCACCAACTTATATTCTCGTTTACTTTTGAAAGGGCTGAAGTAATGGACTAACGCCCTTTCAAAACTAAACGATATATTCAAATGGAAAAACAACATGGAAAGAGCAATGGCACTTCTGCCCTTTCAATGCCAAACGATGCGTCTACGTCTCAGCTACAAAAATGCATAGCTAACTCAAAACCCAATTTTTGGGGACTTACGCCCTTTCAAAAATAAGTGATTCAGTTCTTGTCTGAGGTGGATGTGTTTGGTTTGTCTCAGCTCTTGGCTCTGTTCTCCTTCGGCTCCCACAGTAAAATAAGATGGCTGTGGTTTACTTGACCATTCTATTTAGTGTTAACTTGGGGAGTTTGTCTGTTCTGTCCAGACTGAAGGAATTTATTTGCTCTTTAGTCTTTCTTGGGTGACGAGTAGGAGTTCGTTGTCCAAGTTTTGTGCTCTAGAATGTGTTGTTTCCATCAGAACAGACTGCACAGTTGATGTCTGGGCCTAGGCAAGTGTAAGGGATTTCTTGAGGTTATCTTTTATTTTTATTTGGCCAAGTTTTTAAAGAAATGTAATAATAACTCAATGTCATTCGACATTCATCTGCTTCTCTTCAGCCATTTACAAGTGCATTATATATTTTTTTTTGCATTCGAGTTAAAACAAATGGCGAGCTCTGGGTCTTCTTCGTGGGCCTTCAAATTCCAACTCGACACCTTCGCGCGGTTTGGCCCGTAAATAGGGGAGTTTCACTCCCTGAAACTAATGGCGAGTTTTGGGTCGTCGTCGGGGAACCCCTTCCCTTTGACTACCTCCCCGACGGCGACGACAAAGACAACACGGACGGATGATGACACAGACGGAGACGACCATGACGTGGGGGAACCCCTGCCCTCCCCATATGCTTGTGGCTGGTTCTGACCAGCACAGGCCTGTCCACCTTTTGTCCCCCCGCGTCATCCCTTACGTCCCTCCCTTCGTCTCGATTAGCCAAGTTGCATAAATATGAGACGTAAAGCAATATCCAATCAATCAAACGGATGGATGACACAGACGGAGACGACCACGACGTGGGGAAACCTCTGCCCTCCCCATACGCTTGTGGCTGGTTCTGACCAGCACAGTCCTGTCCACCCCTTGTCCCCCCGCGTCATCACTTACGTCCCTCCTTTCGTTTCGATTAGCCAAGTTGCATAAATATGAGACGTTAAGCAATATCCAATCAATCAATAACTACATTTATTCCCCCTTCCCCTCAAACCCACCACCAATTACGCCATGATCACATCACGCGTGTAGCTAGCGGCGTAGCAGAGAGGGGTTGGGGGACCTTCTGTGTTTTTTCTCTCACATAGGGGGATGTTTGAATAAACGTGACGTGAGACAAGCAAAACCTTCGTCTCGATTAGCCAAGTTGCAGTAATATGAGACTTTAAGCAATATCCAATCCAATCAAATAATGCACATTGATTTCTCTTTCACATTGGGATTGTTTAAAAGATTTTGGGTTTTTAGTTTGGTTGGTCAATAGTCAACAAGAATAATTGTAAAAATTTTTTTGAATCATTTACTTTTAGCGATCTATGATTAATGGTGAACCCCCGGCTATGATAGTGGTACCGGGCCCTACACGTTATGTTTTAGAGAGTTTTATGCAGCAATGAATTGGTTTCTTTTAATTTTAAACTCTTTAATACGTGATATGGGTCGTTTCTTAGGCCAAAAGGGTACAGACACAAAATAAAACAAATATTTATTTTTTCCTTTTGATGTTTGTTGAACGGTCTGTAGCGTACACGTTGCCTTTTTTCCCAAGTTCCAGACAACAAAGAATCGGGCGCGCGCATCGTGTAGCGACCCACCCCTCGCACCATAACCAATCCCGGCCATGCACGCAGCAGATAGCAGTTGCCGCCTACTCCTCGTTCTCTTGCAGTCAGTCTGTTGTTCTTGTTTGAGGTGGACGTGTTTTGTCTTGGCTCTTCAGTCTTTTTTTGTTCAACTTCAGCGATTACAGTAGCCTACCATGCGTTGGTTTCTGTCACTGTAGAATTTGTTGTCTTTGCTGTTGTTTCCTTGCATCGTTCTGTTTCTGTCCAGACTGAAAAGTGTCATTTGCAATTGGCCAAGTGCATAAATATGAGGCGTTTAAGCAATATCCAATCGATCCCCTTTTGCTGTCAAAAACCCGAAAATTTCTTTTTAAATATTCCTCTTTGCTCTTTTGTTTTGGCTTTAGGTTCCGCTGGTACAGACTGCGCGGTTTGGTGTTTGGCAAGTGTTTGGTTGTAATCATTCTGACCAACACAGGCCTGTCCCCCCCTTTGGGTCCCCCCGCGTCACCCCTTGCGTCCCTCCCTCCGTTTTGATTAGCCAAGTTGCAAAAAATTTTGAGACGTAAAGCAATATAAAAATCGAATTAACCCTTTTGCTGTCAAAACACCCGAAAACTTCTTTTTAAATATTCCTCCTTGCTCTTTTGTTTTGGCTTAGGTTTTCCGCTGGTACAGGCTCCCGCGGTTGGTGTTTGGGCAAGTGTTTGGTTGTAATCATTCTGACCAGCACAGGCCAGTCCACCCCTTGTCCCCCCGCGTCATCCCTTACGTCCCCCCCTTTCGTCTTGTTTAGCCAAGTTGCATAAATATGAGACGTTAAGCAATATCCAACCAAATCCAGATGGAAGCCAAACCGCACCGGGAACACCACGGGGCCAAGCGGAAATCGCTACGAAAAAGATGTCACCCCCAAAGGGCCTGTATTAAGCTACAACCCAATCATTTGAAATATTATGTGTGAATTAGAATAATTTTAACTAAGGGTGGGAGGAGTGTTATGTATTACTATATAAGTATTCAGCCAGTAGGCATAGTTAGAAGACAATTTAAAATTTATCACTTTTAAAAAAAGAAGAATTTTAATATTTGCTCTCTCTTAAAACGACTTTTATTTGTGTACAATATGTAACTGATTAAGTAACTAAATAAATCTGTATTTATTTTACTAAACCAGGGAGTATTGATTATCTTTTATGTAGAAAATAACATAAATTACACTGCGCACTAGGTGTGACAGTGCGTGTAAGGTACGTGTGAGTGGTTGGCTGTGTGGCCTACTGATAGATAAATAAACTAGGCCTACTAGGTAGGGCTACAGTCTAGGCCTAGGCGTAGTTAATCTCACTGCACAAAGAGCAGGGTGGATACACAGATAAGCCTGAAAGAGCGACAAGAACCAGTAGAAAAGTTTACGTGCAGGAAGATACTTGGCTACACAGCCAGGGCGAATAGTTATCCTCAGTAGATTGGATCGAGGAGTGTTCAAATAAATTTGTTTTTCCAAAAAAGACAACACGGACGGATGATGACACAGACGGAGACGACCACGACGTGGGGGAACCCCTGCCCTCCCCATATGCTTGTGGCTGGTTCTGACCAGCACAGGCCTGTCCACCCCTTGTCCCCCCGCGTCATCCCTTACGTCTCTCCCTTCGTCTCGATTAGCCAAGTTGCATAAATATGAGACGTAAAGCAATATTCAATTCAATCAATCCATATTTATCTCACATCTAAATTATTTAATTTTTAATTCAAATAAATAATTTTAATTTTTTATCACTGTCATGTCTATAATTAACATTCCTTTTGTAAACTGAGAAAACAATGTAGTACAAATCAAACACACAATAATAAAATTGTCTTTCAATATCAAAAAGGCTGCAACATTTCACCTACTCGGTTGAAGCGCCCTAGTCCCTCACGTCGGTGTTGGTTGATCTCACCGGATATATTTCGGCTGTTTCGTCCACGAAGCCTCGGGTGAAGATCGTTCCCTGACTCGGCTCTCCAAGTCCAGTTCGTATGAGCGAGTCAAACTCGTGATCAGGCTGACGAATAACACTCAAAGCTGTACATCTCTTTGCGGTGGTTAATATTAGTCGTTTTATACTTGTATTGTTAATTGAGATTCTTGCACCCTGTTCGCTATTTGGGTCACAACTGTTCAGCAACTCTCTTAATATCGGCAAATTATCTTGACTGTGTGTTGCATATCTGAGGCAATCAAATCTTTGGTCTTTTTTGTTCATCTTATAGATGAGATCTAGCTAAATGCCGCCAAAATAGTACCCTTTTATTTTGCATCTACTCTACGTTGACAAACACTTTAGAAATCAATATTATTATCATCACTTTTATTACTATTAAATCTAGACCATTCACTTTCTCTGCAAAGAGTTGTACTTGTACACTCTACTTGTCTAAAATTATCTATCTATCTATCGATCGTTTCTCCCGTGAATCTTGATAAAAGAAGATTCGTTTCATGTCACTAGTTCAAGAACACCCAGGGAATATTCCTGTTTTCTTTGTTAAAAAAATGGTCAATACAGTCGTTATAATATGATTTTTCTACGCATTACATTTGTTTACTTTAAATGTTACTTTAATTTGTTATTCGAATCAGTATAGGCCAACCCCCAAACGAACAAGCGTTTTGCTAAATAATGCGTTAAGTTTATATATTTTTGTGATCAATGCCCTTTGAACGGTCTGTAGCGTACACGTGCCATCTGCAGGGAACACTCAAGGCCTTCAAATTCCAACTCGACACCTTCTCGCGGTTTGGCCCGTGAATAGGGGAGTTTCACTCCCTGAAACTAATGGCGAGCTCTGGGTCGTCGTCGGGGAACCCCTTCCCTTTGACTATCTCCCCGACGGCGACGACAAAGACGTTGACAACGGTTTCCTGATAATGGTTATGATTATGATTTGGTAATTTGACATTTTCTACATATGACAACTTTAGCATGTAAACCTTTTCCCGATTTGGCTGTCTACAAATATATCGACCTTGGCAATTCTTTTTATGACAATGATATAAAAAACACATTTAACCTTATTAACCGTATTTTACATTCATATATAGTAAACTAAATATCTTGGAGGCGCGGAATAATCTTTGCCGTTGAAGCGCCCTAAAACTACTAATACAAATACTAATCGACTGCCAGTCTTCACATAGGCTGCGCCCGCCCCAACCCTCCGACAGCTCGTGGAATGCCTACACGACTCCATAACCTCGGTCCAGTCCAGCATGCGAGATGAAGACAGCATAGTTCTGTGTGGCGATTTCAACCTGCCTGACTTGACATGGCTGGCTACTCCTGATAACGCCTTAACACTCGTTACGAAGGCTCATCCGTCTCCAGCGGAGCTGGCGTTTGAAATTTTGATCAGCGAGCTCAACCTCAATGTAACGAGTTTCCCACACGGTTAGAAAATTTTCTTGACCTCATTTTCTCGGACAATCCCCAAATTGAAATATCAGTCTGCTGCACAGATCCCGCCGTGAGCTCGGATCACACTGCGCTCAAGTGCGACATCACATTCCCCAAGCCACCTGCTCACAAGAAGCAAAAAAAAGGAATGTACTTAACTGGAAAAAAACTGACATTCCAAAATTGCGTACAGCTATTTATAGCAGCCCCTGGCGTGAAATGGACCTTGCTCAAGGAGTGAATGCAAAATGCGAAATTTTTCATAGGTTTCTAAAAGCGGCTATACGTAAGACTGTCCCAACCATCAAGGTAAATCCCGCAAAATATCCAAAGTAGTACGATGTGTGATAATGTTGTAATTCAACGTATCGCCGCGGGCAAGGAGCCTTTTGTTAAAGATTGACCAAGTACAATCAATATAAATATCACACACGCTAACCACGATAATTTCTAAAGAACGTCATCTAGAATAGACTGGAAATTAACCATATTATCTGAGCTACAACAACAAAAACATCAACAATCCTAATTTTCACACTGAAAACACGTCACAAGCCACGTAGAGGCCAGAACGCGCTTATTAATCGATAAGCATATCGATGGATTTTCAGACCTTCGATTGATTGGATTTTGCTTGCTTGCTTGCTAAATGCTAAGTGATAATGTTATTAATTTCTTACGTAAAGTAAACCTTTAAAATTCAATTTGAAATTCATATATATTTAGCAATCAGAAAATTTGATGGGCACTTATAACTTAACTGTCTTGTGCCCTAAAACCCCAACTAACTAACTAATATTATAGTATTTGATTACAATGCAATTACAAGTATTCTTATGTTACCACTGTTAAGAAACGTAAGTATGCCTAAGGCATAATACTTGTGATTTGAATAAACAATTAACCTCGACACAATATTACTCTTCACTAAAACCCAATCACTTTACTCCACTTCCACTTAAAACCTCAAACAACTTCGATTTACTCCTGATTAAAGGTAGTACTACCCGTCATCATAGCCCTTCGTATCTAACTAATGGCGAGCTCTGGGTCGTTGTCGGGGAACCCCTTCCCTGTCCGCCTGTCCACCCCTTGTCCCCCCGCGTCATCACTTTCGTCCCTCCCACTTTGTCTCGATTAGCCAAGTTGCATAAATATGAGACGTTAAGCAATATCCAATCAAACAGACGGATGATGACACAAACGGAGACGACCAAGACGTGGGGGAACCCCTGTCCTCCCCATACACTTGTGGCTGGTTCTGACCAGCACAGGCCTGTCCACCCCTTTACCCCCCGTGCGTTCCATCCCCTTTCGTCCCCTCCCTCTTTGTCGATTAGCCAAGTTGCAATAAATATGAGACGTAAAGCAATATCCGAATCCAATCAAACTCGGAACGGATGAGACACAGACGGAGACGACCACGGACCGTGGGAACCCCTTGCCTCGCCCATACCGCTTGTGTCTAGTGCTGACCAGCACAGGCCTGTCCACTCCCTTGCCCCCCGCGTCATCCCTTTCGTCCCTCCCTCTTTGTCTCGATTACCAAGTTTGCATAAAATATTGAGACTAAAGCACATATTCAATCCAGATCAAACGGACGGATGACACAGACGGAGACTACCACGACGTGGGGGAACCCCTGCCCTCCCCATACGCTTGTGGCTGGTTCTGACAAGCATAAGCCTGTCCACCTCTCGTCCCCCCGCGTCATCCCTTACGTCCCTCCCTTCGTCTCGATTAGCCAAGTTGCATAAATATGAGACCTTTAGCAATATCCAATCAATCGCCTCTTTATTTGCTGTACAGATATTAATAAACAGGCCGTCCTCATTTCCAAAATATATCCCGGTATCCTGTGACAGCTGAGTACAACAGTGTTTATCTGCGAATGCTTCTCGAGTCCCCTTCCATGACGCGGGAGGCTCAGGGGCCTTTATAATGTCTTCAAGGATGATAAAACCCACCTTATATATCTTGAGATCGCGCAGCGTAGACTATGTAGCGTGGTCGTACGTCGATGACTCTCCCAAAATAGAAGCCAGCATGGGATCTTCCTCCACATACCCCCTCGGCTAGAGTGGCGCATTATAACCTAACGGTTGCCACGCCCTTCATCCATGGCCCTCTTCAGTGTCTTGGAATTAGGACAATAGTGAAGGGAGCTCCGAGGGCTGTAGAAGAGAACTCAATCCCTTGCAACCCTTTGGCTGGTTTCCCACAGAATGTTGAGTGAATTCAATGATAACGAATTGGTTAATACATTATCTTTAAGATAACAATTAATATACAAAAACTCTTATAGTTTTATTTTTAAAAAGATCCGGGCAATGCGTAACCACCCATCTCATGACGCTCTATTTGATGAGAGATTTTTCCATCACTTCGATACCAAACCTTTGGCGACCCTTCCAGTTGGATTACGTTGCAAACATCTTTTTAGAATTTTTTAAATTTTGATGTACCCAAATCTATTGGTTTCGTTTTGGAGCTAAAACCCTCCATGGCTACTTCCGGAACCTGAATTCGTTTCAAAACCTTTGCCGATTTTAATAAGTCCACAACATCAATGTAATTTTCCAACGTATTTTTTCAAGCTATTTGTCACGAATACCTTTACCTTTAAATTCTTTTTCACTGATGGATCTAAAACAGGCTCGAAGGTTGGTTTGCGCTTACTATTATGGCGGCAGTGGTGTTGGTTTCAGACTTCATGACATGTGTCTGTTTTTACTGCTGAAATGTATGCCATACGAGAAGCTTTGAAATTTATTATGAAACAAAGATGTGGAAGCTTCATGTATGTTCAGATAGTTTAAGTGCACTTCAGGCACTCCACGTCATTTTTCTCTACTCACCATTTAGTAATTGACATTCAATTCTTCATGGAGAAACTTCATGCGAGAGGCTACAAATCATGTTCTGCGGGGGTCCCTGGTCATGTAGGTATCTCTGGCAACGAGGAGGCTGCTTGGCAGCCAAAGCTGCAACGCAAAAGCTTCTACTGATTTTGACCTCGTACCTGTTCCTGATGTCCACAGTGGGTTCAAGAACCATATGTTGAAATTAGGTCAGGATTGTTGGAATGCTTTGCAGAATAATAAGTTGCGTCGTGTGATGCCCTGTCTTTCACTGAAGGTGCGACCCCCTTCTTCCATACTTTCTCGTCGTGAATGCCTATCTTTTTACCAGAGATAAGATTGCTCCGATTTGCGACACGTGTGATGTGTTGCTATCCGTTCATCATTTGTTGACTGACTGCTCTAAGTATGATGGTTTGAGACTCCAATTGAATTTAAATCTATCATATGAAAAACTTTTGTCTTATGAAAACAGTGAAAAACTTATCACATTTCCTTAACCTAAGCAATCTGATCGACAAACTATACAGATCATATATATTAAAAAAAAAAAAAAAAAAAAATCATGAAGCATGTTTTGACCCTTTCTATTCATTATGACGACCCTTGGCAACATTTTTTGAGTATGATTATGATTATGATTTGGTAATTTGACATTTTCTAAAATATGACAACTTTAGCATGTATACCTATTCCCGATTTGACTGTCTACAAATATATCGACCTTTGCAATTCTTTTCATGACAACGATTTGAAAACACATTTAACCTTATTAACCGTATTTAACATTCATACATAGTTAACGAATTATCTTGGAGGCGCGAATAATCTTTGCCGTTGAAGCGCCCTAAAACTACTAATACTAATACTAAGAAGTCATACAAATTTATAAAAAAAAAAAATCAAAGATGCACTCTATTATTTGAGGCGCACTATAATCAAACCACTTGTCGCGCCCTGGATCCTCATATCGTCGTATAAGTGAAGTGTAAACAAATATTTACATAATTTAAAACGGAGAAAAGGGGTCAAAATGCTGATGCTTTTTGTGACTTTGTCTTAGTTCCTGGTCCTATTAGTTAAACATTTATTGATTATGTATTCCAAATATAGTATAGTACAACAACCATGATGCATTTAAAAATAGATGAAAAATACTTTGTAATATATTTTAAAATATATATAACTGAGTCAGTTTGATGGAAGGTATTGCAAAATTTATTTGATGGATGTCTGGTTTAAGCAGTTGTTTTCCAAGGACGTTGATACGTAATATGGTGACGCCTAAGGCTACGGGTCACATTGTCTAGATTTCCTTGCAGATAATACAATTGAATCCTAATTATGACATGAGAAATGGAACCAACTTGAACATGCATTTCATTGAACCATTCCTACCAATTTTAAGGACTCAGCACTCTGATGATACACCTCAAAATATGGTAAACGGCAACTGCAAAACAATTCGTATCTAAGAACGCTCTTTGTTGTGGTAATTGTTACACAAGTATCACACACTTGAAGGGCATTATTTTATTCTTAACTAAACAATCATGGAAAAATTTACGTATTTCACGTTCATTGTTAACTTATGGGTCTAGGCCATGTGCTAGTGAAACAGCATTAGCTACAGCAAACAATCAATGGTCATTGATTCCTACTTGTCTTTGGCAGGGTTGTTATACAAAGTTAAGAAAATAACTACCAGTATTAACTTATTTAGCAATTTGAAACACAATTTAGGCCCGTGGTTCTTTGACTACCTCCCCGACGGCGACGACAAAGACAACACGGACGGATGATGACACAGACGGAGACGACCACGACGTGGGGGAACCCCTGCCCTCCCCATATGCTTGTGTCTGGTTCTAACCAGCACAGGCCTGTCCACCCCTTGTCCCCCGGCGTCATCCCACTGGTCCTATTAGTTAAACATTTATTGATTTTGTATTCCAAATATAGTATAGTACAGCATTTATTTATTTATTTATTTATTTATTTATTTATTTAACGTCTATCCTATTCAGTTATAAAAACTGATTTACAAAGGAGGACAACTAAATAAATCTAATTACATAGATGCAGACACAACAATGAACTACATTTAAGTAAATATTTGAAATAGTAATATTACAACAATGCATTAAATACTCAACAAATTTGATAACAAATAAAAAGGATTACACCGATCTGGTGTTTTTTAAAAGATGCCTCAGTGGCGCCACTGATTTTGACGTGTGCGCGCGCATCATCCAGGGCCGCGTGTTGAGAGGCGACGATAATAGGCACCCCCGCCTCCAACCCCCTCCGGCCAAAGGACTGCTCGGCCGACGTGCTTTTTCTTTCCGGGTAGTTAACCAAGGGAACGACCTGCCGCCCGCCCTCAAAGACTGCTCAGTGAGTCATTTCCCTTCCCTGTGCAGGGAGCACTTATGGGAGAACCAACTGCATGTGCTAAATTAGTTAGTTTCACGTGCTTCATCAAGGCTCTTCGCGGCACAAGATTTCCACAGATTTTGAGTGTTTTAGCAAGATATTTGCTAGCGTCGACGCCGTTTCTTGTTGCAATTTTAACAAACAAGAATAAACAAAATAATAATAATAATAATAAATGCAATTTATAAATGAATCGAATATATAAAAAAAGGGGGTGGGGAATTAAAAGAAAAGAAAAAAGAAAACAAAAAGAAAACAAAAGAAAAAAGAAAAAAGGAAAGGAAAAAAAAAAGAAAAGAAAAAAAAGAAAGAAAGAAAGAAAAAGAAAAAAAACATTAAAAAGAAAAACGAAAAGAAAAAACTGATTTATTAGACGATCCCACTCAAACGAATATGAGGTTTGCCAAAAATCAGGAACAGCAATCAGGGAGTAACCAATCTTTCGCGGAAGAAACCACCGAACGCGAAGCTTCATTCTTGTGTTTCAACCATCATTCTTGTGTTTCAAATCTTGATAACAATTTAGTACAAAAGATCTTGACTTTAATATATAATTATATCAGATATATAATTATTTAAAATTGTTCAAGTCAAAAACTGATCACAGCAATGATACAGGACACCTAACTCAAGTTTGCAAGTTCCACCAGTGGGCGGCAACCAGACAATCTAGGCAGAAAAATATCAATTGAAAATACATTGAATGCATCAAAATCAAAGCAATAATAAACAAACAAGAGAACAGCAAAATCATAAATAAGAACATATGAATATAAATTAACATTACATAAACACAGTGACAATGCCCACAATAAATAGTAAAAATCAATTTCTTCTTTGTTCTTCGATTCATTATCATTGCTTCAATTTTACTTTTAAATTGTACTATTCCTAGCTCAGTAAACTGGCTTCTAATATCATAGAATTGAATTCCAAAAGGATACTCCTCTGTACAAGAATGACTTTCTTAATGATTCAGAATTTAATTTAGGACTTTCAAAGAGTTCATTAGAATAGAATTTCTATCACGATCAACAAATTGAAAAATATTGGGTAAAATACCTGAATACATACCTTTCAATACTTTGTATGTATTTACCAGTACGCTATATTTCATTCTTTCCTCAATCGTGAAGCTATCAGATTGTAAATCTTGGCTTATAGGAATTGAATCAATCAGATGGTCAATTCTCTTCTGAAGTACAACATATTCGGTAGAAGGTCTTACTGCCCAAACCACTAAACAATAATCAATAATAGAGTGAATATAAGAATCTACCAAGTAACTTTAACATTCTCTCTGTACAAACCTCTTCATTCTACTTATAATTCCTTTTGCTGATGATATTTTATTACATACATATTCATAATGTTTCTTAAATTTAAATTACAATCTAAGAAAACTCCAAGATATTTAAATTCATATACTCTAGAAATTAGCTTACCATTACAATTCAACGTCAAATGAATATCATTCTGCTTCTTCATTACCCTTTTGAAAATCAAAAATTTTGTTTTTTCTATAATTAATATCGTTCCTGAGTTTTAAACCAATCATCCCCTCTTTAAAACTTTTTGGAAGACGTCTTACGATCTCTTTCAACATCCACACCTTCTAAAAAAAAAGCCCAAATCATCACATATAAAAAATTGATTCCTCCCTTTAGAAATTTTATATCATCTAGTAAAAATAAAAAAAAGGGGTCCTAATATTGATCCTTGTGGTACTCCCACAAAATATATTAAAATACTTTTGAACTATTTTTGCAAGATTGAAAAACATTTTTCTTTTTAAAAAAGTAATCCGCTAATATTGAAAACAAATAAGGATTATGTTATACCGGGTTTTTTAGTTTTATTAAAAAAGGAAAAAAAAGGTCGGAATCAAATGCTTTCCTAAGATCAAAAAAAACGCTCCAACCTTACCTTCCGCCTTTTAAATCCCTTTATAGATAAAACTGTAAATAAAAATCCATGTGCATTTAAAAAAGTTTAAAAAATACTTTGTAAAAATTTTAAAATATATGAAATTGAGTCGTTTAGGGAAGGTATTGCAAAATTTATTTATGGATGTCTGGTTTAAGCAGTTTTTTTCCCCCAAGGACGTTGATACAAATATGGTGACCCCTAAGGCTCGGGCCCATTGTCTAGATTTCCTTGCAGAAAATACAATTGAATCCTAATTATGACATGAAAAATGGAACCAACTTGAACAGCTTTTCTTTTAAAACCCTTCCCAATTTTAAGGACTCAGCACTCGGATGATACCCTAAAAATAGGGTAAACCAATGCAAAAAAAATTTCGTATCTAAAACGCTCTTTGTTGTGGAAATTTGTTACAAAATATAAACCACTTGAAGGGGTTATTTTTTTATTCTTAACTAAAAAAATCATGGAAAAATTTACGTATTTCACGTTCATTTTTAACTTATGGGCTGGCCCTGTGTATGAAACGCATTACTACAGCAAAAAATCAATGTCATTTATTCCTACTTGTCTTTGGGAGGGGGGGGGGGGGGGGGGGGGGTTTTTATACAAAATTAAAAAAATCACTACCAGTATTAAATTATTCGCAATTTGAACCAATTTTTGGCCCGTGGTTCTTTGACTCCCCCCCCCGACGGCGACGACAAAGACACACGGGCGGATGATGACACGACGGAGACCCACCAAAAACTGGGGGAACCCCGCCCTCCCCAATGCTTGTGGGTGGTTCGACCAGCAAAAGGCCTTTTCCACCCCTTGCCTCCCGCGTCTCCCATAGTCCCTCCCTTCGTCTCGAGTAAAACCAAGTTGCAAAAAATAAACTAAAGCCCGGGCGTAGGAAAGGGGGGGATGGGGGGGAAACTCCCCCCCCACTTGTTGGCTTTTACCCCCCCTCCCGGGGGGGTCAAGCCAGGTATGGGTGTCATTTTCTAAATTTGCCTATAGCTTGTTGGGGAATTTTTTTGGATTTTTATTACAGTCGGGGTTTAAACAAAAAAAAAAGGGGTTTTTGTTAACATTTTTTAGAAGATTCAGTGGACGTGATTTGCGAGATTAGACTAGCCTCTGATTTTGGACATTTCATTATATTTTGTTTGGGAGTGTTTCCACTCCCAAGCGACGATGTCGACCGATTTTTTCCGGTAAACAATCTTCAATGCAATATTAGCTTCAAAATGTAACCCTTATTCATAATTAAAATTCGCCTAAAACGTGTTTTAGGCCACCTATCAAGGGCACCTTTTTAAAAAAATCTCGCCTGCGGCGAAAAAGCCTCCGGCCTCCCGGTTTGCCCACCTAACCTCGTAGTCAACTTGAGTGTGACCCCCCCACTAAAAAAATAGTTCCTACGCCACTGCGTAAAGCAATATTCAATCAAATATTCAATCAAATTGGCCCGTGGTTAGGGGAGTTTTTCTCCCTGAAACTAATGGCGAGCTCTGGGTCGTCGTCGGGGAACTTTCCTCTTCCCTTTGACAACCTCCCAGACGGCGACGACAACGACAATACGGACGGATGATGACACAGACGGAGACGACCACGACGTGGGTGAACCCTTGCCCTCCCCATACGCTTGTAGCTGGTTCTGACCAGCACAGGCCCGTCCACCCCCTTGTCCTCCCGCGTCAACCCTTACGTCCCTCCCCAAAGAGGGAAGATGATAATTTTAAAATACGTGCAGGAAGAGAGACTTGGAATCGGGGAACTTTCCATTTCCCTTTGTTGACTACCTCCCCGACGGCGACGACAAAGACAACACGGACGGATGATGACACAGACGGAGACGACCACGACGTGGGGGAACCCCTGCCCTCCCCATATGCTTGTGGCTGGTTCTGACCAGCACAGGCCTGTCCACCCCTTGTCCTCCCGCGTCATCCCATACGTCCCTCCCTTCGTCTCGATTAGTCAAGTTGCATAAATATAAGACGTAAAGGTAAAGCAATATTCAATCAAATATTCAATCAAATTGGCCCGTGGTTAGGGGAGTTTTTCTCCCTGAAACTAATGGCGAGCTCTGGGTCGTCGTCGGGGAACTTTCCTCTTCCCTTTGACAACCTCCCAGACGGCGACGACAACGACAATACGGACGGATGATGACACAGACGGAGACGACCACGACGTGGGTGAACCCTTGCCCTCCCCATACGCTTGTAGCTGGTTCTGACCAGCACAGGCCCGTCCACCCCTTGTCCTCCCGCGTCAACCCTTACGTCCCTCCCCAAAGAGGGAAGATGATAATTTTAAAATACGTGCAGGAAGAGAGACTTAGAATCGGGGAACTTTCCATTTCCCTTTGTTGACTACCTCCCCGACGGCGACGACAAAGACAACACGGACGGATGATGACACAGACGGAGACGACCACGACGTGGGGGAACCCCTGCCCTCCCCATATGCTTGTGGCTGGTTCTGACCAGCACAGGCCTGCCCACCCTTTGTCCCCCCGCGTCATCCCCTACGTCCCTCCCTTCGTCTCGATTAGCCAAGTTGCATAAATATGAGACGTAAAGCAATATCCAATCAATCAAACCAATCAATGACAACACCGACGGATGATCACACAGACGAAGACGACCACGACGTGGGGGAACCCCTGCCCTCCCCATATGCTTGTGGCTAGTTCTGACCAGCACAGCCCTGCCCACCCTTTGTCCCCCCGCGTCATCCCTTACGTCCCTCCCTTCGTCTCGATTAGCCAAGTTGCATAAATATGAGACGTAAAGCAATATCCAATCAATCAATCCAATCAATGACAACACGGACGGATGATCACACAGACGAAGACGACCACGACGTAGGGGAACCCCTGCCCTCCCCATATGCTTGTGGCTGGTTCTGACCAGCACAGGCCTGTCCACCCCTTGTCCCCCCGCGTCATCCCTTACGTCCCTCCCTTCGTCTCGAATAGCCAAGTTGCATAAATATGAGACATAAAGCAATATACAATCAAAAAAAATGCCATGTATATGAGCATCCATCTCCTTTGCAAGATTGTGGGTGGCATTAAGATAAAGACAATACAGGATAATGTTATTATCGTTGCAGAATTGGCTCACATCTATTGAGAGGTCGCTCTTATGCCCATCGATAAGGATGACCACCGGCCTAGCTGGTTGTAGCCTCTTTAGAACTCTTTAATGTATGCGAGGAAGGCTGCTGACTGCACCCAGCCTGGGTCCGTCGTATGGAATATCCATTGTTTGGGGATCACTTTCATTTTTGATTTAGGTACGGCAGCGCGTTTATACTTGTAGACGACCATAGTTGGAGCTACGACACCAGCTGCGCTGAACGTACCTAACACGGTCACGCTCTCTTTCTCGCGGGATGTGGCGACCTGGGTTAGGGGTACCCCCTTCAGCTCCATGTAAGTTCCATTTAAACAGTGGAATGCAAATCCGCTCTCGTCTGAATTGTATATGCGAGATGCGTCGGTAAGGATGCTCTCATTGCCAATATCTATCAGGTAGGAAGAAAGGTTTTCAAATTATACTTGCGAATTCACTTTCTTCAAAGAAGCCTTGCCTTTCTTATGGTTTCTGCCCGTTTTAGGTTAGCCTGGGGTGCCGTCCCATGAAGCTTGAATATCAGGATTTTCCTGGACGACCTTCAATAAATGGTGTTTTTCGCCCATCATCCATGATAACCTTCTGTATTGTGTCTAGCAAGGTTTCTTTGGTGATGGGGAGGGCTCGCTGAGCGCAACCCGTAACCCACTGGACAATGTTGCCCTCCTCTTTGGGACTGAGGTAGGTATCCCTTCCCTTCCTTTGCTTCGCATACTTGACAGCGCAAGCGTTGTTGAGTGTCGACAATGGTACATTAAAGTTTACTGCAGCTTGTCGCTGCGACATTGAGTTGTGGCGCACTTCGTAAAGAGCAGCGTCAAATTGCTCTTTTGAGTTACACTTTTCTCTCGCTCTCGGCCCATTTCAAAGCAGGAAGAGGCAAACTACTGAAGCAACTAAAAGAAGAAGGAGGCAAACTGAATCTAAGTCCAACTCGCAACCTTCTCGTGGTTTGGCTCGTGAGTAAGGGAGTTTCACTCCCTAAAACTAATGGCGAGCTCTGGGTCGTCGTCGGGGAACCTTCCCCTTCCCTTTGACTACCTTCTCGACGGCGACGACAATGACAACACGGACGGATGATGACGCAGACGGAGACGACCACGACGTGGGGGAACCCCTGCCCTCCCCATATGCTTGTGGCTGGTTTTGACCAGCACAGGCCTGTCCACCCCTTGTACCCCCGCGTCATCCCTTACGTCCCTCCTTTCGTCTCAATTAGCCAAGTTGCATAAATATGAGACGTTAAACAATATCCTATCAATCAAGTGCTGACCGTGGTAAATTTCGACCATATGCACTGAGTTAAAGAAGTGCCCATGAAGCTGACATAGGCATATTGTCTTCAATTTGATAGAATTTGAGTCTATCTTCTTTGATAATTGTAAGAATCTTTTTACAATGTAAACCACAATTGGGTACGTCGTCCTTTTCGGGTTTACCTACAAATGCAGATTGCCAATTCACAATCGCTTCGCAAGATAACTGCAAACCGCGAATACCTCCCCTTATTGTGCTTATGATATCTTGCTGATCACTCACCGTCCGAATGTCGCCGAACTGTCTATACAACTCTGATCTTATAAGGCTTGTGTGGTGACTCACGACTTCTCTTTCTTTATGTTTGTTGCTTAAGTTGATGGTGAAACAGTTTACGAAAGCCTTTTGTATGTTGTCAGTCATCAAGCATTGACCTGGTCTGCTTTCTCCTGAAGGCGCGGCCAGGTTGCAGTAGATTATAATGTCTTGATCTTACTGCAGTAAACGTCATGTTTTGATGGCACTCCGTTGTTCTCACAAAACTTTTGTAAAGCTTGCTCGATAGCATCAGGTTTTAAATAGAGTCCTTGAGCGCAACTTTCCTCAGAGGTAGCAAACAGGTGATCCAATTTGACGTTATTTGTAAGGTATATTTCGGGGCTCTCTGCGGTGATTTGCAATGCATTGGTAAAAATATCCGAAGTTATTTTGTCACAAGGTCCTTCCTTGTTGCAAATTACAAAAAACTTCTGCAGTTAAGTCTCTTTTTCTATTGCTCTAGGTCGTCGTCGGGGAACTTTTATCTTCCCTTTGACTACCTCCCCGACGGCGACGACAATGACAACATAGACGGATGATAACACAGACGGAGACGACCACGACGTGGGGGAACCCCTGCCCTCCCCAAACGTTTGTGGCTGGTTCTGACCAGCACAAGCTTTGTCCACCCCTTGTTCCCCCGCTGGTTCTGACCAGCACAGGCCTGTCCACCCCTTGTCCCCCCGCGTCATCCCTAACGTCCCTCCCATCGTCTCGATTAGCCAAGTTGCATAAATATGAAACGTAAAGCAAAATCCAATCAAAACCTTACGTCCCTCATTTCGTCTCGATTAGCCAAGTTGCATAAATATGAGACGTTAAGCAATATCCTATCCTATCCTATCTCTCCGGAGCGCCGTGCGCGGTCCGCGGTGCCTTCGGCGGCCAGGGCTGACTGGCACCCCTGCCACAAGGACTTGCCCGCGGACGCGGCGCACTTTGCTTGTCGGTCGAAACCTTGGGAGAACGCGTTGGAGTTCAAAGGGCTCCACAGGCGAAACGGGGGTTGAAGTTTTGAGGTATTATCATATGTGTCCGGACCAGTGGGAGCTGATTCAGGCATCGTCGGGGGGATAGGCATAGGCGTGCCTAGATGCATCGGAATCTGAATGGCGGGGAATCCTATATGAACGTAGTCCAGTAGGGGGGACGTCTAGTAGTACGTTAGGCAAGCGGTGGTTAGGAGGCTGCGTGGCTGGGGGAGGGTGAGGGGGTGGACGCGGTCGTCTGGCTGAAGGAGGCTGAGTGTCGGGGATGGTAGCTTATAGGTGGTCGTTAGGATGACTAGTGGTAGTGACGCGTGGGTGGTTTTAGCTAGTCTGTTGTCCAGTGTCCGGACGGTGAGTGCTAAGGTGTCTGTGGGTGTGGTGTTTGGTCAGCGAGTGGTAGAGTGGCTGGTGGTAGGGTGTCTAGTGTCCGGACGGTGAGTGCTACGGTGTCTGTGGGTGTGGTGGTCGGTCGGATGGCGCGTGGTATGGTGTCTGGTGGTAGAGTGTTTGGGGATACTGGGTCTGGTGTTTGGTCTGCGAGTGGTAGAATGGCGCGTGGTATGGTGGTTGGAGGATGGATGCCGAATGGAAGGGCGTCTGGACGTGCGGGTGGCTTGGTCGGTGCTGGCGGAGGGTGGAATAATCAAAAAGATAAGCTATAAAAGGCAATGTTAAAAGAGGAGGCGGTTGACGTGGGGGTGTGTGAGGCGGTGATGGGGATGATGGGGATGACTTCGAGGGAGACTCACGTAGCCCGTATCGTATTCGCCCGCGGATGCTGCTTGTGCCTTCAGAGGCTGCGAAGACATCACTGAATGTATTACCAGGAGTTGCACTATTCAAAACGTACATCCTGGTACCCCCAAAGATAAGATAGGAAGGAGCAGTTATCTATTTTATTGGGGTTTTGTTAATTAGTTTACCCCGCAAGAAGTCACCCAGAAGTTGGCACAATCGCTTAACTATACTTAAATATTAATATTAAATGCTGGAGAAAAACCTATAAATTTCAAATAATGGCGTTAAAAAAGTATCCACCGGCTGGGGCTCGAGCCCAGAACCTTATACCTAATATATCTACGCTATATCCATAAAGCTACCGGGTCTATAGAACTACCCTTTACTAAATTACTATTTGAGCTAAAACCCCGAGCGAGCGCTTAGCGGCTGCACAAAAAGGTGTGGGCGAATACGGCAAAATCCCCCTTATACTTCTTCTAGGGGTGCACTTGTTCGTCGTCGGCGACTTTCTTCTTCCCTTTAACTACCTCCCCTCCTACCGACCAACGACGTGGGGGAACCCCTGCCCTCCAATACGCTTGTGGCTGGTTCTGACCAGCACAGGCCTGTCATCCCCTTGTTCCCCCGCGTCATCCCTGACGTCCCTCCCTCCGTCTCGATTAGCCAAGTTGCATAAATATGAGACGTTAATCAATATCCAATCCAATCCAGAACCTTATACCTAATACATCTACGCTATCCATTAAGCTACTCCCAACGGAGCCTAATCAGCTACCAATAGACCATGGAATACATGAGGAGGATGATGAAGCTTAAGGAACAGCCTAAGGAGTTAGTGAAAGGGAAGAAAGAGAAGTAATGTGAAGGAACCAAACTACAAGGATAACATGAAGGGAAATATACGTTGAAAGGAATCCGAAGATTAAGGAGACGAAACCTGCCACCGGTCCTTGACCAACTGCAGGACCAAGACAACAACAGTTACCGGGTCCATAGAACTACCCTTTACTAAATAACTCGCTCTGAGCCAACTGATCTCATTGCCTTTTCCCAGGCTTGTCCGTTGTATTTGAGCGTTACTGGAACTACCCCACCGTTCTACTGGCACTCGTTTTCGTTTCCTGTCAAACTTTCTAAGTATACTATAAACTGAACACTTAACAACTATGCCAATTTAAGTCCAAAGTTTTGTGGGAAATCTCCCGCACTTCAAACTAACGTTATTCTCCAATATTCAAACCCGGAAAACTCGGACGGAAATCTCTTGTTTTATGTCAGTAGGATGTTAAGTGGAGGGTCAATGCAAGGAGAGTGGGTCATCTTTCTCTATCTTTAATACGTGTAGATGGTCTATAAGTAATTTCTGGTCGGGAGAATACAATGGTGTAATAACCAAGAGAGGGCCATCAAATTCCAACTCGCAACCTTCTCGTGGTTTGGCCCGTGATTAGGGGAGTTTTTCTCCCTGAATCTAATGGCGAGCTCTGGGTTGTCGTCGGTCGTCGGGGGGTGCAGTAACATCCACAATTGTGCGGACTCTCTAGGCTAATGAATGTGTAGGGTGTGAAATATCTTGTAACAAAGATCAACAGCTTTTACAATAGTGTCTACCTTGAAGATTGTGTCCTCATTGATAACTATGAAATATTGGGCAGTTTCTCTCTCTCCACTAGCAGCTTCTGCAAGTTGCCGCTTGACCACAACAACGAACTGTTGTACAGTTAGCTTTAAAGCAGCAAACTTCTCGTACTTACGTTTGATCGCCGTTTTGAGATCTGCTACTATCTGAAAGTAATTATTTAAATGTCAGAATGTTTATCTACTTCCTAGTAAGTTGTGACCTACATTTCTTGAGCGTATAATTAATTTGGAACTTGTTTTCTTACAATTTTACGTAAGATAAAAAAAATATATATTCAGTTTTCACATTAGATAGATACCTTTACATGAAGAATGAAACTCTCTTGTGACTCAACAAAAGCGGGTTTCCACTGCTGAGCATTTCCCCCCCGCGTCATTCCTTACGTCCCTCCCTTCGTCTTGATACGCCAAGTTGCATAAATATGAGACGTAAAGCAATATCCAATCAATCAATCTTCTTGTTGACTTTCATGCTCCAAACTACTGATCTTGTCGCATTTGGTGGAGTACTGGAAGTGCATGTCGAAAGCCAAACATAACCATAATCATTTTATTTTGTAAAATTACTTAGAGTATTTGTGCATGTCTTTTTAAGCAACCGCGTCCCAATCGGAGGTCTCTCGACTCCCACGTAGAGAGGAGGTAGTACTGTCCCAAATTAGAAATGTTTATTGTAGTTCTTAGCCCTGAGTTTGGTAAGATAAGTTTGGTACAAGATATGTTAAACTCGAGTGGAGCAAAACCTTCGTTGACGAGGAGTTACCCAAAGAAATATATCAGAAGGTTCCAAACACTAGAATATGTTTTTCATTTCTAACAGAATGTCAAGTGGTTTCCATTTATTTAACCTACATTTTAAATATAACAAAAAATATTTTTACAGGCTAGTATAACTCCAAAGTTGAGTGTTCTAAAATTAAATTAACTAATTAACTTACTACCATAAATAAGATTGTTTACTTTGAAACTCTCTTCAATTCGTTACTTCAGTCGGTGCTTAGGAATTCCAACTCGACATCTTCTCGCGGTTTGGCCCGTGATTAGGGGAGTTTTTCTCCCTGAAACAAATGGCGAGCTCTGGGTCGCACTAAGCACCTAGTTCCCCGAAAAAGAGCGCGTGCGAGTCTAAAAGCTCATGTCACAATGTTTAGTCCAGCAATTCAAATACACCCGAAATTGCCACATGAAGTAACAAATAATAAATCTGTAAGCAACATACGTACGTCATACATGCGCGCAATGGTCATTGCAACAACAAGCACGTAGCCAAGTTGCATAAATATGGGACGTTAAGCAATATACAATCAAATTTTTTTTCTATGTGTGATTAATTAGGGCGTGGTTGATTTTGCAATTGGCGATCTGACACTGCCGGAGGTTTTTTAGCTTGTTTCTTGGTAGTCTTTGGGGGGACTTTTGGTGAAACAATCTGTGGATTATTTTGGTACTTTGGGGAATAATTTGTGGATTATTCTGGGTACTTTGTGGAATAATTTGTAAATTATTCTGAGTGCTTTGTGGAATAACTTTCTTAAGGTAATCTGGTTCTGACCAGTGAAACTCCCGAGAATAGGGGATTTTCACTCCCTGAAACGAATGGCGAGCTCTGGGTCGTCGTCGGCGAACCCCTTCCCTTTGACTACCTCCCCGACGGCGACGACAAAGACAACACGGACGGATGATGACACAGACGGAGACGACCACGACGTGGGGGAAACCCTGCCCTCCCCATATGCTTGAGGCTGGTTCTGACCAGCACAGGCCTGTCCACCCCTTGTCCTCCCGCGTCACCCCTTACGTCCCTCCCTTCGTCTCGATTAGCCAAGTTGCATAAATATGAGACGTTAAGCAATATCCAATCAAACGACTTCCTTATACTTGTGACATCGTAATGCAATCACTGTCTTGTCACAAGCAGTAATCAATGAAACTATACCAGTAACAAGGGTAGTTACTACCCTGAACATGACAATATTCTTTCTAATCACAGATGTGTCTGCACGAGTGTCTGAACAACCTCACGTTACAGTCACCATCTCGTCCCCAGTAGAGGAAACATCTCGTCCTCCACCCTGAGGATTGTCACCAGAGTCACCAGCTTCACTCCAGAACTTTTTAAATCTTACTCTACCTAGAAGACAAAGCCAAGACCTGACTCTATTCACAACCCAGATATTTGTGTGAGCTGTGTGCCTCATTAGCCACATAACCACTCACATGTTTTATTGTGGTATTTTTTCTAATCACAGGTGTTTTCTACAAACCGACTTGCATCACCAAACTGTCTCAATACAAAAAGGTTCTTACATCCCCCCAAATTCCGCTCGTAGATTGAGTTATTTTCACGTATTTCGTACTGGCTATGTTTTCCGTAGTATTGTCACAGATGATGGACTACACTGCGTTATATGCATTTCAAAACATGTTAAATAATCTAAAAAATACAATTTAAGAAATTACAAAATCTTTCCCGACCATTGAACCCACGTCTCCCACTTTTTGGTTATAAGGGCGCTTTAGCCAACTCGACTAGGGAAACGCCAAAGTCGTTGTTAGACGAGTGAGAGAGTCATGTGTTGAGTACGCGGGAACATTTGCATTTAAGTTTGATTATAATATTCGTATAAATAATAGGGTATTTAAGTTTAGGTCATAGTTTAGGTCATAATGCTCCACTGTAGCCTATGATAGGCTAGGGAGGCCTAAGGTAGGGGGAAGAAAAGGAATGTTACCGGGTACTCAACACATGGCTCACTCACTCGTCTAACAACAACTTTGGCGTTTCCCTAGTTATAATTATAATATCATTAGTGTGAGAAGGTTATAGTTACTTTTTCTAAGGTAATCCCGTTGGCAATGCTCTCGCCCACGACGAAACCATCCAGGAGATGATAAACTGGGCCAGTTTCTCAGGCTGAAGATGTGCAAGCATTTGGCTTTCCTTGCTGCGTTGATTCTCTGTGAATTAGCGAAGCAGTAATATAAGATATACCAATAAGGGGGAGGGCCATCTTTCATCTTCCAGTTCGATGGTGTTGGTAAATTCCTGTCCCACGGTTTCACCTGTTCTGCGCCCTCATCCTCATCCCCAACCACATCCATACTAACAATATGTTTAACTTATTCGTCTATCACAAGATTGGGATATGTCAGGGTATCGAGGAGAGGTTGAAATATGTTTTTAGTACATTTCCGAACGATTCTTCAGATGGGTGACTGTAAAAAAACCCCACACATAATCAAAAACATTAATTACCGTAGCGTCTATTCCCACGTTGACGACATATTTTAATGTCCTCAAGAAACTTCATACACCGAATCCCATGGGGTTTATGAAGTTCCTTGTGGGCCGTGCGACTGCGACGAAGTGTACGTATGTTGGTCAGACTAATCACCGCATTTGTAGCAAAACTTTATCTTATCACTACCCCGGCCTCCCATCATTGGTGAACACTTCGTCTGAACGTTTGGCCCGTGAATAGGGGAGTTTCACTCCCTGAAACTAATGGCGAGCTCTGGGTCGTCGTCGGGGAACCCCTTCCCTTTGACTACCTCCCCGACGGCGACGACAATGACAACACGGACGGATGATGACACAGACCGAGACGACCACGACGTGGGGGAACCCCTGCCCTCCCCATATGCTTGTGGCTGGTTCTGACCAGCACAGGCCTGTCCACCCCTTGTCCCCCCGCGTCATCCCTTACGTCCCTCCCTTCGTCTCGATTAGCCAAGTTGCATAAATATGAGACGTAAAGCAATATCCAATCAACCAAGTTGCATAAATATGAGACGTTAAGAAATATCCAATCAAAAATCTTTATTAATGTCAGGTTTCATGTTTCATGTTAGCCGGAATCGTGTTAACAGACACACAAAAATAGAAACAGAAAAAAAACTTTAAAAAATTAAAAAACATTCTGGATTTTTTCTCCAGTGTAGTTAAATGGAATGTTCACTTTGCTCGCTACGCTCATCCAATTATCGTTATCGAATTTAAGTTAAATAATAAATTATATTGTACTTACTAACTCCTTGCATGTTGGAGAACCCATTTCACCGTCTTCATGTTTTTGGCCAGTTTACATTCAAGGCCCATTCCGCCAGTTGTTCTATCTCGTCCTTAGTACCACGAATCGACAATCTTATTTTCATGTTCTTGTTGTCTGGGAGACTGTTTGACAATTCACTGAGAAGCTCACCGAAGTATTCCCCTCCAAATTCGTTCAAAGGTTTGAGGAAAACTTTTCTCAAATCTGGCTTTTCGAAAAGGTTGAATAACTTGTTAAAATTTTCAAAATTTTCATTCGATTGTCAACAGGCGCATTCCGAACCAGCCTTTAAAAAGTTTATACAGCGTAGCAGGATGAACCATCATTCCTCACTACAAGGAAATACTTGATGCTTAATTGTGTGGCGTCGTTAAGAGATTACCCCAAAAACCCATCCTACAATGCAATTTTAGATCCCCCTTTTAAAAATCGTATTTTTTTACGTCCGAAAGAGATAAGACCAGTAGGCATTCGTTCGCTTGAGCTGTTGAAGAAATTGCACATAACATTAATGGCGCGCTCTGGATCGTTGTTGGGGAACTTTCTTCTTCCCTTTGACTTCCTCCCCGACGGCGACGACAATGACAACATGGACGGATGCTGACACAGACGGAGACAATCATGACGTGGAGAAACCCCTGCCTTCTCCATACGCTTGTGGCTGGTTCTAACCAGCACAGGCCTGTCCCCCCGCGTCAACCATTACGTCCCTCCCTTCGTCTCGATTAGAAAAGTTGCATAATTATGAGACGTTAAACAATATATATCCAATCATCATCCTACAACAAGATAGAAAACAATAAATTGCGCCAAATCAAGAACAGCACGGCAGCCTGGATCTCTTCACGTCGCTCCTCTCGCCGTGAAGAAGTGGTTCTGGCTCGTTTAAGAATTGGGCACCCATTCCTCTCTCACGGATTTCTTCTAAAAGGTGAAGACCCTCCCATTTGTGATGAGTGTGGCGAAGTTCTTAATATAAATCACGTTTTAGAAACCTGTTCGAAATGTAGTAGTGATAGAAAAGATTTTAAATTAAAACCTTCCCTCAAAGAAATTTTATCAGACAACTCCATGACAAGTGATTACGTTATTAATTTCTTATGTAAAGTAAACCTTTTAAATTCAATATGAAATTCATATTTATTCAGCAATCAGAAAATTCGATGGGCACTGATAACTTTACTGTTTTGTGCCCTAAAACCCCACTAACTAAGTTACTTACTTACACTAGGAATTCCAGAAAAGTGTAAATGTTGTCGTATTTCCAAAAACAAATTTACCCCGGGGTTCGGGGCGGCGAGGCGAGTGGTTAAAAACAAAAAAATGCACTGAAGAATTTCCATCCAGGAATTTCCGCTAATAACGGCGTGTAATTCCCAAAAATTTCATATGTTATCGGATTTTTAATTTTTTTGCCAAAATTTTTGGAATGTCAAGGCGAATGCCGGGGTCCCCCGAAAAATTAGCCCGGACGAATGAAAATTCGGGAATTTCGGTTTTTCAGTTTTAACTCCTGATAAAACTGCTATGTTTGAGCGAAACCTTCATTACAGACTGAGTATTTCTAAATAGAGTGTAACCCAGTGTGTCCCAGGCGTTTCTATGTGGAGTGATCCATGTTGTACATGTTTTGCTAGGGTCAGGTTTTCACACTTTAAGTCTCGTTTGCAGAGCTAGTTCAGAGAGCTTAGAGTAAGAGAAGTCACTTTTCAACCAGGAAATGGGCCATCAAACTCCAACTCGCAACCTTTACGTGGTTTGACCCGTGATAAGGGGAGTTTTTCTCCCTGAAACTAATGGTGAGCTCTGGGTCGTCGTCGGGGAACTTTCCCCTTCCCTTTGACTACCTCCCCGACGGCGACGACAATGACAACTCGGACGGATGATGACACAGACGGAGACGACCACGACGTGGGGGAACCCCTGCCCTCCCCATATGCTTGTGGCTGGTTCTGACCAGCACAGGCCTGTCCACCCCTTGTCCCCCCGCGTCATCCCTTACGTCCCTCCCTACGTCTCTAATCAGCTAAGCTGCATAAATATGAGACGTTAAGCAATATCCAATCCAATCCGGATTCGTTGCGCTGATAGCAGTTTATTCAGAATTCAGGTAAACATATACAAAATCCAAAATTGACAATTTCAGATTTTTCCTGCAAGAAAATGTTTTTTAAGTGAATGTTTTTGCAGGGTTTTGCTATAATTGCAACCCCAGTTATCTAGCAAAATTCATTTAAGATTAAATCTTGAAGCACACAAAAAGTATAAACGTTAACATGCATCACCATGTCTTCATATCTATTACCCGTATATTCATCAATTGAATCGTCTCCACTATCGCTAGGCACGCCATTACCACTTGGCACATCATCCGAACGTGACACGTTAGAACTGTTCACATCTTTAACCAACTCCAGTTTTACTTGTATCCTGTAAGTAAGAGCAGTTTAATTAAAAAAATGTCTCAGTTTGCATCGGAAGGTAACTAGATTAAATTCGAGGCAAATTAAAAAAAATAGGTTGCCAAGTCGTATATTACTTTCATAGAAACAGATTTGCTAAAGCCCTGCATTGTGTGTAGTGACGTCACTGCACGGCCACCGCCAGTTCGCATAGAGCGCTCTGGGATTCGTTCTATTAGCGAATCATGGACAGTCCCACGTTTGATAAATTTTGTGTTTAAAAAATTTAATTTCTGGTTAAAACCGAGATTATCCACCTAAGAATGTTGTTCGTTGGAATGAAATGTATAAAACTATATTATTGTGGGTTGAGATACATGTTTTGCAGAGACTTGTCCAGGAAATGTTTGGTAGAGTAATTAGACCTATTCAAAGTATTTGCATATTTTTCACTGTGAGTAACATTTCACTGGTCAGTTCGTGTTTGCAGTTCAAGATGAACCCGCCTTAGCATACAAATTGTCTTTGAAAGTTCTATTTTTGTGTCCATCCAAAGGTTCCAAGTAGGTGTCATGATAATGGTAATGGTAAGCTTCATTTTGTGCTTCTATATAATTTTCTGGGCCATCAAATTCTCTGTCGTCGTCGGGGAACTTTGTCCTTCCCTTTGACTACCTCCTCGACGGCCATGACAATGACAACAAGGACGGATGATGACACAGACAGAGACGACCACGACGTGGGGGAACCCCTGCCCTCCCCATATGCTTGTGGCTGGTTCTGACCAGCATAGGCTTTGTCCACCCCTTGTCCCCCCCGCGTCTCCCTTACGTCCCTCCCTTCGTCTCGATTAGCCAAGATGCATATATGAGACGTTAAGCAATATCCAATCCAACAGATCAAGAGTCTGGCTGTCATAAGCTTCCTCAAGAAGTTTTACAGACTCCTCCTGATCTACAATCTTTTCTGTGTTGTCAAACTGATCCAGAGGTTGGGCATTATCGTCTTGTTGTCTGAAACATATTTCATGTTAATAATTTTGGGCCACCAAAGTCCAACTCGCAACCTTCTCGTGGTTTGGCTCGTGAGTAGGGGAGTTTCACATCCTGAAACTAATGGCGAGCTCTGGGTCGTCGTCGGGGAACTTTCCCTTGCCTTTGAATACCTCCCCGACGGCGACGACAATGACAACACGGACTGATGATGACACAGACGGAGACGACCACGACTTGGGGGAACCCCTGCCCTCCCCATATGCTTGTGGCTGGTTCTGACCAGCACGGGCTTGTCCTCTCCCTGTTCCCTCGCGTCATCTCTTACGTCCCTCCCTAAGTCTCGATTAGCTAAGTTGCATAAATATGAGACGTTAAGCTATAAGTAATCAAATCAATTTCAATTTATTTCAATTCACTGAAAATCAGTTGTATAACTGAGTGGATAGACTTTAAATACAATAAATTTAATTCAAAATTAATTTTTTTCCCGTCATTCATCGACCTGCAATGTGTGTGCTCGGCTTCGGCGCCGTGGAGTCTAGTGTCTCGAGTCGCCTGTGTCTGGATCTGTCCAGCACAGACCTATCCTCTCTGTGCTGGTGTATCCCACTAATCTGAAGTTAGGACCATTATTCACTTATTTCATGTCACCGCTCATTGTTGATTGTCCTGGTTAGTGATATAAACGAGGAAAATAAATGCGAAAAAGACAAAAGGAAAAAAGAGCCTTATTCACTGTCTTGCAACTCTATTGCATCTAGTGTTGGGCCATCAAATTCCAACTCGACACCTTCTCGCGGTTTGGCCCGTAATAAGGGGAGTTTTTCTCCCTGAAACTAATGGCGAGCTCTGGGTCGTCGTCGGGGAACTCTTCCCTTCCCTTTGACTACCTCCCCGACGGTGACGACAATGACAACACGGACGGATGACGACACAGACGGAGACGACCACGACGTGGGGAACCCCTGCCCTCCCCATTACACTTGTGGCTGGTTTTGACCAGCACAGGTCTGTCCACCCCTTGTCCCCCCGCGTCATCCCTTACGTCACTCCCTTCGTCTCGATTAGCCTAGTGGCATAAATACTAGGAAACGCTCAGTTGGACGCGTTGATAAGCGAGCCCGTGCTATAGCTTTGCACCCACATTGCACAACTTTTTTAGTTTTAAAATTTGCGACGTTCGCTCTCCACAGGGCCATGTTTCCAATATTACTTATTATTGCCAAGGTATTTGGGTAAACCCGTGTAACCCTTTACTTTGTGGATAAAATCCACAGCCTTCTAGAGGACCTTGAGTCCTTGTGAAAACTATTCAAACTCTTTGTTGACAAATAATAGACTGCTTCCTCGAAAGTATTTTGATTACTTCTGGGTGTCAGTGCATTAGAAACTTCGCGCGTCTTTTCGTTGCCATGGCAACGTTACTTTTGTTATAATGCAATTTCCATCTACACTACTTATCGGATCAAAATAAAATTAACATATTCGTGGCCGGACGGACATTCTAAATGATTTGGCTATCTCAGATTTTGTCGCCGTTTAGTTTAAAAAAAAACTTTTGATTAACTTTAATGTAACTTTATAACTTTTTGAACGATTTTGCCACAAAACTAATTGCATTCAATCGAGAACAAAGCTTGCGGATGGTGAAAATTTCAACTCGATCCGAGCCTCCGTTCAAACGTTATGGCGAGACATACAAACAAAAATCAAACAAACAAACAAAAAAAAACAAAACCAGTGACTAATTTTTCCGGCAGAGTCAAATGGAAACGCTCGCTTCGCTCGCTTAAATGAGACGTTAAACAATATCCAATAACAACAATAATAATAATAATAATAATAATAATAATAATAATAATAATAATAATAATAATAATAATAAAAAAAAAATCCATGAAGCATGTTGACTTGCTATTCATCATGACGACGTTGGTAACGTTTTCCTGATCATGATTATGATTATGATTTGGTAATTTGGCATTTTCTACATATGACAACTTAAGCATGTATACCTTTTCCCGATTTGGCTGTCTACAAATATATCGACCTTGGCAATTCTTTTCATGACAATGATTTGAGAAACTCATAAAACCTTATTTACCGTTTTTTTACATTCATACATAGTCAACTAAATATCTTGGAGGCGCAAATAATCTTTGCAGTTAAAACGCCCTAAAACTACTCATACTTATACTAATACTAATGACAAGAATAAATTATAGGTAACTCACCGCCTTGCATCCAATAGATTAAATTGTAATATCTTCAGGTGTCATACCCTTGAAAATCTCTCTCAGACTTTGTCCCTCTTTGGTTACAATATGATCGTCGCCATGGCACTTAAGGGTTTCCCGTATGTATTCAACAACTATGCCAACAGGAGGGAAGCCAGCTGCGTAGTGCGTGTACATGGTTGTCCACCTAAAGACATCAATACAAAACAAGTTGATGACACACCACTGCAACTTTGCTTGGCTACGCGAGGTCAGATTTGTTCCGTAAGTTAGGTTATGAATTCCACTGCACAATAATTAACTAATATTTTTACGCGTTTGAAGCATTTTTACGCACTCCTTTTTTTCATCCTCATCTATCACCACTCATCGTCTCGATTAACCAAAGTGCATAAATATGAGACGTTAAGCAATATTCAATCAATCAATCAATATTTTTTAAAAGGGATCAGCAGCTTTCCAGTCGCTGGTCTTATTTTCAATAGCTTTAATAAGCTAGAAATCAAACTCAGACTCTAGATAATCATCCATGCGCGAGAAGCGAACAATATTAAACCGGCACCATCGATTCAATCAATCAATAAGGTCTAATAAGTGATTTGAGTCCCCTCATAGCTTGTTCGACTGATCGAACATACAAAAACGCTTACCCAACGTGTCACTGGGCGGCCACCAATCCGCCACTGTGCCAGTGATGCCATATAGCAATTTTATCTTGGCACCATCGATTCAACCAATCATTAAGGTGTAATAGGTAACTGTACCAAGTGGCTTGCTTCTAGAATGATATGCAAGGTTCACCCTTCTGTCTTCCTTAACCCCCAAACTTTTTCCATATTTAAGACGATTTTTTTTGGTTTATTTGGATTAAGGACGCGTCAACCGTTTGGTCATAATGCACCACTCTAGCCTAAATGGGGGGGGGAGGAGGAGGAGCCCATGCTGGTCATAACTAGCCACGGGTAAGGGGAGGAAGGGGGGTTTCTCACGTCGCGGTCGTCATCGTCTTTTTGGGCCAACAAATTCCAACTCGCAACCTTCTCGTGGTTTGGCCCGTGATAAGGGGAGTTTGTCTCCCTGAAACTAATGTGTGAGCTCTGGGTCGTCGTCGGGGAACTTTCCCCTTCCCTTTGACTACCTCCCCGACGGCGACGACAATGACAACACGGACGGATGATGACACAGACAGAGACGACCACGACGTGGGGGAACCTTTGCCCTCCCCATATGCTTGTGGCTGGTTCTGACCAGCACTGGCCTGTCCACCCCTTTTCCCCTCGCGTCATCCCTTACGTCCCTCCCTTCGTCTCGATTAACCTAGTTGCACAAATATGAGACGTAAAGCAATATCAAAAAAAAAATTGTCATCGTTCGTTGTGTCATTGTCATCGTTGCCGAGGGGTCTTCAAGGGAAGGGGGCAAGGTCCCCGACGACGATTGCCAGAGATTGCATCTAGGTTCGGGGAGTAATATACTCCGCGCTTACTAGCTGATGTTTTCGGGGTGGACTTTTTCTCTTGAATCGCCTTTTACAATTAGCAGAGCCATGCTCTGGGCCAATTCTGCCCCGGGCCCAGACGGGGAATATTCTGATTGCTTAAAGTGCGTTATGTGTGTAACAGGCAGGCCACCTCAATTTGGCCACAGTACTTGAAAATGGACTATGCCAATTGGCCGGAAATTGCATTATTTTAAAGACAACGGATGTGGCAGCCACATATCGTTGAACTTACTGCAAAACCACGTAAGTGCCTTTTACCAAATTGTTTAGGAGAGACAAAATAACTATTTCAAATCTTCACATATCTGAAAGGCTTTGAGCCTCACGACCATTCCCCCCACCAAAAAGATTGACATTCTACACACGAACAACAAAATAAATGATAATTTTGTATGAATTTGTATAAAAGCAACATACAATAATGAGATTAAAACAAAACAATAGTATATGAAGGTATTTTTTTTAGAGTTGAAACTGTTGACGGTCTATCCGAAACACTTTGGTTAAAGCTGCACTTACGTTGTTCAAGATATAATAGGAATTATGATTACAACGTGTGAATTGTGTACCTTCTTGACGTTCTTCAGCAACAAGTCCACGCAACTCTCCTCCAGGATTTTCGACTCATTTGGTTCACTTAAGTTGACAAATGAATCGAAATTTTCTTCTAAACTTTTCAACCTGGATGTGCTCCACTCGATACTAGAACAAGATAATTTCACCGTAAATAATAATCCAACCAAATACAAAAATTTGTAAAAAAAAACGGCAGCCAAGCTCTCCTTCAAAAGTCTTCGGCTGTGAATGCTGTGAGATATAGAAGTTGAGCCAAGCTGTTTATTCTTTCTCCCTAGTTTCGCTTTTAAAATAAGTAAGATCATTTCGCCTGTTGACGAGCGCCAAGCCAACGATTTTTGTGGTAAAAAAGTAAAAATTTTAAACTCGAAATCATAAAAAAAATTCTTGGCCATGAACCAAATTCAATGGCCAAGTCATTTTTTTTTATGATTTCGAGTTTAAAAATTTTACTTTTTTACCACAAAAATCGTTGGCTTGGCGCTCGTCAACAGGCGAAATGATCTTACTTATTTTAAAAGCGAAACTAGGGAGAAAGAATAAAAAGCTTGGCTCAACTTCTATATCTCACAGCATTCACAGCCGAAGACTTTTGAAGGAGAGCTTGGCTGCCGTTTTTTTTTTTACAAATTTTTGTATTTGGTTGGATATTACATCTTTTTGTTGTTCGTTGGCTATCAAGGTGTGAATGATTAAATTTGTTGAGTTCAAAGTTGTTTTTTTACATTTTTGGGCCCACGGTCCCCCCAAAGATACCCCTTAAATAAATAAAAATAAATAAATACATTTTTATTTACAGACTACCCACTCAGTTATATAACTGATTTTCAGTGGGGGACTTTAAATCAAAGCGACCAAGCCAACCCTGCAGGCCGCGACGCAATCGACGAGTGAGCGATAACCAACCAAAGATCGATATTTTTAATAGGAAATATATCAATCAGTGGTATGGACAGTGCGAACACCCGCGGATCCACGCCAGAATCGACAAGGCCGTTTCAGAACAACTCTGAAATTTATTATGTGCTTCGTTGCTAGGACGGCTCCAAAGTCACCGTTTACAAACTCCTAAGACAAGAACTGATAGACTTAAGTCCAAATCAGAAGTTAAAAAACTTCTGACTTTAGCGGGAATCGAACCCTGGCCCTTCTGCATTGGAAGCAGATACGCTAACAACAAGACCAACGCACTAGCATAAGCACTAGATATTTATAATGGTTAAGAGCATGTTTAATTTCAAGCTTGTATACAAATTACTACGCCTGAGTAATAACGCGTTTTGATTTTGCTAGGACGGCTCCAAAGTCACCGTTTACAAACTCCTAAGACAAGAACTGATAGACTTAAGTCCAAATCAGAAGTTAAAAAACTTCTGACTTTAGCGGGAATCGAACCCTGGCCCTTCTGCATTGGAAGCAGATACGCTAACAACAAGACCAACGCACTAGCATAAGCCACTTGATATTTATAATGGTTAAGAGCATGTTTAATTTCAAGCTTGTACAAATTACTACGCCTGAGTAATTACGTGTTTTGATTTTGATTTTGATTTTCCCCGGTCCCAATTGCCCGGTTTTTGTTATATGAGGTACATCTGAGTGTGGCCCAAGTTTCAAAGTTCTAAGATGAACCGTTTTCTCGGTATAGCGTATTATTCATAAGAGTACGGAATTACCTACTTTTGATAATTTTGGTTTTTTTCCGGTACCCGTTAACCAATTTTGCTTTCCATATTCAAAAGTGATAAAGAATGAGAGATATCAAAATGTATTCCACGTTTGAAACATCTCAGTTGTAGCGTTTTCTTTGAATGATTCATTTCTTAAAGTTCAGATATGTTTTTTGTCATTTTTGGGCCCATGGTCATCCCAAATTTAGCCCCTTGTGTTTTGGACGCAAGATATTTATAATGGTTAATAGCATGTTAATTTCAAGTTTGTACAAATTACCACGCCTTGGTAATTACGCGTTTTGATTATCATCCAATTTTGATTTTCTCCGGTCCCTGTTACCCGATTTTGGTTTTGAAAGCAAAAGGCACTGCGTCTGAAATACACCTTAGTGTGGTCCAAGTTTCATAGTTCTAAGATTTACCGTTTTCTCTGTAGGCTAAAGAACTCTCCGCGGAGAACTGCCACCCACCCACCCACCCACCCACCCACCCAACCACCAGCCACCAGCCAGCCTTAAGGAATTTGACGATGTTGAGAGCCTTTTTTAACACAGAACGAGTTGTCGGATCGGGTTGATTTTTTTTTTGGTATGTCAGGGACCACATACCAGGTCATATACCGAGTTTCAAGATTGTAACTCTTTCGGGGCGGCGTGTGCAGATAGCTGAAAACCCCCCAACTCTTGTAGGTGTATATAGGGCCGGAGTTCGGTGTCGCCTAAGCATCGCATCGCTTGTCTGCCGGGCGACGACCGTCGCCCTAGATGTATGCCTTATAAATGGTAAGTTGGGATGTCTGACATCACGTTTAAAAAATTTAGATTTTATTTTGCATAAAATTGCTTTTTTAAATACCTTTTGTGCATTATTTTATTCGTTTTTTTTTTATGAATTGGCCTCATACAGCAAATGCCATTTTACAGTGATAACAACTGATGATTAACAACGATGAATGATGATGAAGAAGGGAGGAGGGGAAACCCGGTACCAGCACGTAGCCTACTCCTTTCGAAAAGTACCAAGGAGACCAACGGCTTTACGTCCCATCCGAAAGGACAGTGTAACTTTGACAGTCATATAGGTTCCTCCACTAACCCAGACTGCCGTGCAGACGTCAAGGAGAACGAAGCCGTCACACAAGGTTTCGAACCCTCGTCTGCTTTAACCAGCGGATGGTTTTGATTTTGACAAAATATTTTTTGTTTGTTATTTGCCTGGCTGTGAAATGCCGTGTCCAAGGTTTATCGAATTTTGCACGCTGAAGGTACCCCCAAATTCCGCTCGGAGATTGAGTATACCTTGCAATCTTAACATAATTTAGAACTGGCTATGTTTTCCATAGTATTGTCACAGATAATGGACTACACTGTGTTTTATGCATTTCAAATTTCATTTATAATGGCTTGGCCAAACTCTGATGCACGGACCACCGCAAGGTCTCCATGTGAACCATAACCTCCAATGTCGATTAAAGTAAAACGAGATAGAGAGTCACAACATGCCATGAGAATTATACTGTGATACTTTTTTAGGTACTAGGGAAACGCCAAAGTCGTTGTTAGACGAGTGAGAGAGCCATGTGTTGAGTACCCGGGAACATTTGCATTTAAGTTAGATAATTATATTGTGGTATAAATAATAGTGTTTTTAAGTTTAGTTTGTATAAGAACACGTCAACTGTAAGGTCATAATGCGCCACTCTAGCCTATGATAGGCTAGGGAGGCCTATAGGTAGGGGAAAGAAAAGTAATGTTAGTAAGTACTCAACACATGGCTCATTCACTCGTCTTACAACGACTTTGGCGTTTCCTTAGAGAGCTCGCCTCTAGTTTCGAGGAGTAATCTACTCCTCCACTTACCAGCTGACGTTTGTGAAATAGAGTTCGTTTAGGCGCGAGCCATGCTCTTAGCCAAATGTCCTAACAGGCCTACCGAAGCGTACGCCTATATCTTGACTGCCTAGCGCCTTTGACATTTAAGAAAACAAAATCAAAACATGTGTTGATAACCACCGACTTGGTGATTTTTTATCCGCCACCGAAATCATTATTTTTTATTTAATTTATATAACCATGGCTGTGGCCTTCTATAATTATGGTAAATGTAAACATTTGCAATCTAGATTAAAATTTTTCAAATTTTTATTTCTTTTGAGCTTAAATCGCAATGGATATTGCTCATTTTGTTAGCAGTTCTCAGTTACCTGGTCACGGATGTGTGTTTAAAATTTCAGCTCAATCTATTTGGTCGTTCGGCCGTATGAGCCCGGACAGACAGACGGACTGACATTGGACAATGCTCACGGCCAAGGCCCGATCGAGTAGAGCGTAACAGAATCCTCATTCGCTTCGCTCACTCGTCTAAAAATATTGGGTCCCTCCTAGGTTTAGACAACGCATCGCGATATGTTTGCCGTCAAGTGCTCCGAGGCAATTGGGAACATTTCATCTCGCTAAAAAGTCATTGCTTATGTTCTGCCATTCTTCCATGGTGGGACAGCGTAGGTAAGTCCATATAGCTTCACAGGTCTCTCGAATGATTCTGGCCACTGTGCACTTTCCTAAACTATATTGCCATGCAATGTCCTGCATGGATGTTCCTTGAGAAAGGTATCTGGAATATGAATAGGGTTGAGGATAAGAGAACATAGGAAAGGAGAACGAGGATCAGATTAGTTGACAAAACTTACTACAATTGTTCAATTTATATTAATTCTTTATTGATAAATTCATTTATACAACAGGGTTATTTACAAATTTATAAACCTTTGCAAGCACTACCTTTTATCTACATTGCATTTGGCTATGCAAATTTTTTGGATACGGATGGGACAGGTATTCGAAATGACATAATTATGAATAAAGGTTGGTCAAAGATTCGCTTGATTAAAGAGTAGGTCTGTTTGCACCAGACATTTCAAGAAAATTGTGTAAAAGGATTATTTAATTACTATGCACATTAAAAAAATTATTTAATGTCCACCATGTTTAGTTTAATAACTGTTTTGCATAGGACAATTAATAAATCTAATTAGTAATTAAACATAAATGCAATACAACAATGAAGAACAGTTAAGTAAATATTATTTGAAATAGTACCGGTAGTAATATTTTAATAACAATTTAACTCTTTAGAGCAAAATACTAGGCAATTGAGCGACATTAAAACTTTTGGAACCAACTTGAGATGTGGCCTACTCGAAAGTCAAGCAGCTTGACCATAGACTCGAATGTAAATAAACAACACGAACTGAACTCGTCACAGACATGCATATTGCATACACACGAACACTCTCTCATACTCACACTCACACTCACACTCACACTCACACTCACACTCACACTCACACTCACACTCACATGCTCACGCTCTCTCACACTCACACTCTCACACTCACACTCATACACTCACACTCACATGCTCACGCTCACTCACACTCTCACAAACGCACTCACTTCCCCCACGCACTCATGTACCACACTCTCCTCACAGCCTCCCCACAAATCTTAATAACACTTATGTCATCCATTATTTTATTTTTTCACGCCACCTCCAGTAGCTTTAATATCTGTACATAACATGTTACGTATAAATAGCATTACTTTAGGTTTAGACAGTAGTTAAGATTATATTTAGATCATACACTGGTGGTAAGGCACATGTTGTTATGGGGCCTTGCTCTACTCTTGCCACCAGCAATGTGCTTGTATTACTGTAATTCAATCATGTTGAAAATAAATAATAATAATAATAATAATAATTAATATAAAAATAATTCTCTTAACAAACATAAAAAATAACATTGTCATAATAGTAATAGCTATGTATCATTTAATGTTAACAATGTGAACCATGAAATTTGTAATTTCATGCTCTTTATTTCTTTTGAATGTCTGGTGAACAATAAAAGAAAAAAGTCAATACATACTTGAGTGTGAGAGCGAGACGTTCCTCCGGACAAGTCAATACATACTTGAGTGTGAGAGCGAGACGTTCCTCCGGACAAATCGCCCGCCAACTCCTCTTCCTAATCAACGGTGAAACTTTTGCGAGTAATATCGAAAATTGTCGCGCAGACATCCGGGTACAAATAAAAAATTGTTCAGGGTCATGTTGTTTCATGAATTGGAAAGTTGTTGCGTAGTAGCCAATTCTGTTGCGGGCGTTGTTCATGGGCCGCACCCAGAAGCGTCGCCGCCTACGGATCCGTCCTCGTCTACGTCGCATCAGTGCATAACCTACAACAGGTACAACAGATAAAATAGTTTATAATATTATGTGATTTATTGTTTAGGTGATAAAATGGTGATCAAATTTTCAAATTTCATTAAACGTTATTCAAGTTTCTTAGCCCTAGGGTTTGGTATTTAACCTACAAACGAGAGATGATTTGATATTGATAATACTTTGAAGCCCCGGTACGTTAAGATTAATTCAAAGTTGTATTCTCTTTTAATATATTTTCACAGAATGTATACAGGCTAGTAATAATGATGATGAATAAGTCTGATGAGATGAATAATAAAGGAGGCTGTATTTATACCTATGATACCTATGATACCCCGCCTATGATGTAGGCGAGATGGTGATAATGAAACGTGCCCCTGTCCACACCGGTTTGACTACTAAGACCCAACCCCGTTTCCGTGGGCCCCTGATTAGCCAAGTTGCATAAATATGAGACGTTAAGCAATATCCAATTCTGGTAATAACTAAACGTCTGTCAGGAGATACATACAGAGTAGCCGACCTGACGACAGACCCTGAAGGAAGATGTTACGCCACCACGGCCAGTGCAGACCAACTGAAGTCATGGGGAACCAAGTTTGCTGTTGACAATGGTGAACCATCCGATGGGGAGGATGAAATTATTGTTCCAGATCCTGAGCCAGTTGAACCTCAGTCTAACACCGAACCTTCCAATGACTGTGAGGGGAAGACTCCGCCTGTACGCCAACCTGTTGTCCGCCACGACGAGTCCCTTCCTGAAGGAAGAACTGCTTCGAAGATACGAAAGAGACCAGTCCACCTGGAGGATTACGTCTAGAGCTACAAACCTTATCGTTGGTTGTAACAAATATTATTCATATTAAGTATAATTGTCACTTGACACAGTTCATTTTAATCACTTGGAACAATTTTTGTCATAGGAACTAAATGACGGTAGTAATAATTATGTCTCATGATGGAAAGTATTATTTAGTAAATTGTCATATATTTTTACTGATCTGTAAATTACCTAACCATATGTTGTTCACACTCATATCAAATTAAAATTCTTAATTGAGGACAATTAAATCGTCAGAATGACCGAGTGTGAGCTCTACAATCCAGTGGCTTCTAAAGAAGAAGAAGTCACGGCCTACTAGTTTTGTTTTACCGCCAAAGATGGCGTCAGTCAGTAGAACTGTTGTATCTGTACTTGTGAATCCTGATCGTGCGTAAGTAAATTGTGTTTAATATCACATCGTCTGTCGAGTAATCTGTAAACCTGTACTAGTTCCTGCATCCTGAGTCCCGGCGTAACGTTAACATATAATTCCCGAGTCCCGATATATTGTAAACACTTTGTACACATAATTTATATCAAGCACCTAAACCAAGACTCTAAATACCTCATGTATATGCTTAATGATACTTTCTAATACAAATATAAAATATTTTCAAAGTACTGGTATGTCTAGGTCAAGGCTATCATGGGTACATTTTTATATTTCCATATTTATTTATTTGCACATCATGTATGTATATAAACCTAAGACATGACAGAAGACACCAACCTTAAAAAAACTCTTATGTTACTTATACACAAAAAATCCATATAGTTGTAATTTTTTTATCTTATGTATTACTAGGCCTATGCTACATACCCTATGAATATATCTTTTATAACACCTAGGCTATTTACTTTAAAGTTTTGTTTTTTGTTTTCTGAAATGTTGTGTAGTCCAACAAGACCACATTGCTTACAAATAACTAGCTTTATATTAGACAAATTTGTCAAAAGTGTAAATATTGATAATATATTAGGGCCTATACTTACCTGATTTTCCATATTAACTGATTGCTGATAACACTATCTAAAGGGTCAAGGAACTTCGGTATGTAACTCTTTGTATGCCAACATTTTTAAATGGAAATTGAACAAGCATAAGACGACCTATAGTAGAGCTGTTTAACTGAGCATTTTGATGGAATTGTGCACTTTTTGAGAAAAGCATGAAACTTCTAGCATAGCTAGCTAATACCATAATGTTCATATTAAGATGTGGAGGGAAGTCAGATTTGACCTCTGAGGATGCTGAGAGGTCAAATTCAAAATGGCCGCCACTCTACGACCCTAATGATTATACACGCTTAACTTGGGAAGCAAATTGTGTAGAAAAGCCTTTTAGGTGTCATTTCCAATTAATATTGGGATGCCCATTCATATAGTAACACTCACGTTTTCGCCAGGTCAAGGTCAAAGGTTAATTTTGACCAAAAAGGTGAACAAAATAACATGCACAATCGTTTGTTTTCTACCTCATTTAAAGGACTCTACCTCCAAATGATGTATTTTTGTATCACGAAAGCCGCCAAGATGACCAACATAGCCAAGATGACCGCGCTGAGAGGTCAAATCCAAGATGGCCGCCTTCTACAGGCTTAATGATTATACACACCTAGCTTGGGTAGCATTTAGAGTAGAAAGGCCTTTAAGGTGTCATTTCCAATTAATATTGGGATGCCTATTCTTTTGGTAACAATCACGTGGTCTCCAGAATGAAAGGTCAAGGTCAAAGGTCAAGATTGACCAAAAAGTTGGACACAAAACATGCACAATTTTTTGTTTTCTACGTCATTAAAGAGAATACTCGACCACGACCACCAAATGTGTTTTTTTTAATCACGATGGCCGCCAAGATGACCGCGCTGAGAGATCAAATCCAAGATAGCTGCCATTTAACGGTCTAATGATCATTCACACTTAACTAAGGGAGCAAATATTGTGATGTAAGGTGTAATTTCTTATTAATATTGGTATGCCCAATCAATTGGTGACATTTTCATTTTTGTGATTGCTAGAAACTAAAGGAATTACATTAAGGTCAAGGTCATAGGTAAAGATCGTCGTATATTTTACTCGAATCGATTGTTTAACTTATATTTTATTCAAGAACATAATTCTGTCAACAATCTCCAGAACAGAAGCACAATGCCGTGCACTTGAGTGCAGCTTTGGCAAATCTACATCGTCCCAGTGCAGCCTTTCTTACAGCCACAGTGGATCAGTTCACGGCACGAATCTGATGCTTCAGGGAGAGTAGTCCGAAGAGGCTGCAACCCTGACTCTTCCTTCGTCCAGCCCCAGTTGTAGGATCTGGCAAATCTAGATCCATTATCAATGCCTGCGGTTCCAACAGTTGGCCTGGTGGCAAGTGTGCTTAATGTGCTGCTGGAGTGACTGCCTTGGTTGGAGGAATATTTTCTATCGATCGAGACTTCTGTGTGAAGAGCTGTTTCCTGGCACCATTAACCTCCATGATGTCACTAGTTCGATCTTACATCAGCACAACAAATCGCAGTGAGGGAGAAAAGGGGAAAGGGAATGAGGAAACGGGTGTCGCCTTCTACTGTGATGCTAAAGAACTGGAAAGACTTCCTTCGAGTCAATGAAAACAAACGCGAATTGTTTGCTTTCCTGTCCCACGAAGCCGTCCATTTTCCTATAGTTGAGGGAAAGAGACTTTATGCAACAGATGGCAATGGAGTTATCTGCATTCCTGCTGAGTCACACTTGGACCACCTAGCTCCATGTTCGCACGAGGAAGCCGATACTCGTCTATTACTGCATTTGGCAGATGCCGTGCAAAAGGGATGTAAGAAAGTGACCATACGTACCGCTGACACTGATGTGGTAGGTACTGGCTATAGCCTCATTCAGCAAAATAGCTCCTGTTGAGTTGTGGATTGCCTTTGGTGTCGGATCAAGCTTTCGGTACATAGCTGTCCACGAAATGGTTGCCGCAATGAATCCGGCACAATGCCAATGGATAGGATCCATGCCAAGTGATGTCAGTCAAGAGTCAATGCCATTGATTGAGCGATTTGTTTGTGCTGATATAAGATCGAACTAGTGACATCATGGAGGTTAATGGTGCCAGGAAACAGCTCTTCACACAGAAGTCTCGATCGATAGAAAATCTTCCTCCAACCAAGGCAGCACTCCAGCAGCACATTAAGTGCACTTGCTACCAGGCCAACTGTTGGAACCAGGCATTGATAATGGATCCAGATTTGCCAGATCCCTACAACTGGATGAAGGAAGAGACAGGGTAGAAGCCTCTTTGGACTACTCTCCCTGAAGCATCAGATTCGTGCCGTGAACTGATCCACTGTGGCTGTAAGAAAGGCTGCACTGGACGATGAAGATGTGCCAAAGCTGCACTCAAGTGCACGGCATTGTGCTTCTGTTCTGGAGATCGTTGACAGAATTATGTTCTTGAATAAAATATAAGTTATACAATCGATTCGAGTAAATTTACGACGGTCTTTACCTATGACCTTGACCTAAGTGTAATTCCTTTAGTTCTGGCGATCACAAAAATGAAAATGTCACCAATTGATTGGGCATACCCATATTAACAGGAAATTACACCTTATATCACAATATTTGCTCCCTTAGTTAAGTGTGAATGATCATTAGAATGGTAAAATGGCATTGGATTTATGTCTCAGCGCTGTCATCTTGGCTATGTTGGTCATCTTGGCGGCCATCGTGATAAAAAAAAACATTTGGAGGTAAAGTATTCTCTTAAATGACGTAGAAAACAAAAAATTGTGCATGTTTTGTGTTCAACTTTTTGGTCAATCTTGACCTTTGACCTTGACCTTTCATTCTGGAGACCACGTGATTGTTACCAAAAGAATGGGCATCCCAATATTAATTGGAAATGACACCTTAAAGGCCTTTCTACTCTAATTGCTACCCAAGCTAGGTGTGTATAATCATTAAGCCGGTAGAATGGTGGCCATCTTGGATTTGACCTCTCAGCGTGGTCATCTTGGCTATGTTGGTCATCTTGGCGGCCTTCGTGATACAAATATACATCATTTTGAGGTAGAGTATTCTCTTAAATGAGGTAGAAAACAAACGATTGTGCATGCTATTTTTGTTCCACCTTTTTGGTCAAAATTGACCTTTGACCTTGACCTAACGAACACGTGAGTGTTACTATATGAATGGTCATCCCAAAATTAATTGGAAATGACACCTAAAAGGCTTATCTACACTATTTGCTTCCCAAGTTAAGCGTGTATAATCATTAGGATCGTGGAGTGGCGGCCATTTTGAATTTGACCTCTCAGTATCCTCAGAGGTCAAATCTGACTTCCCTCCACATCTTAAAATGAATATATTGGTATTAGCTAGCTATGCTAGAAGTTTCATGCTTTTCTCAAAAAGTGCACAATTTTTCAGCTTAACAGCTCTACTACTAGGGTAAATTATTAAAATTATTACTCAAACCTTTACAGATAGGCTAGGACCCTATTGTTATTGAGCCATATTGTAGGTATATGTAAGCTACACAAAACTGCACTACTTCTTACCTAAATAGGTCTAAGGCACCACATAGCCTAGAACCTACCACGTTATAGGTGGTTGTAATTTTCAAATTGAATATATACCTATATACCTTAGGCTTAGAGGTTAAAATGTCTATCTAATAATTCCTTACCATTTGGGCTTAGAGCCTTAGACCAAAACTGACTCGAGTTTAAATAGAATGTCCTATAAGCAATATAGACCTAGAGTTCCCACATGAAGCTTCACCGACGAGGTTCATCAAATTTAGTCAAAAGGCCTAACTAGGTATACTTTGTATAGGCTACCTTATATTCATTCCATACAATGTGAGGAAAGACTCAACCGCACATTTGTTTTTCTTTATTTAAAATAACTCAACCAAAGACTAGACCTAGCGTATAACGGTTAATATTATTCAAATTCCAACTCGACACCTTCTCGCGGTTTGGCCCGTGAATAGGGGAGTTTCACTCCCTGAAACTAATGGCGAGCTCTGGGTCGTCGTCGGGGACCCCTTTCCCTTTGACTACCTCCCCGACGGCGACGACAAAGACAACACGGACGGATGATGACACAGACGGAGACGACCACGACGTGGGGGAACCCCTGCCCTCCCCATATGCTTGTGGCTGGTTCTGACCAGCACAGGCCTGTCCACCCCTTGTCCCCCCGCGTCATCCCTTACGTCCCTCCTTTCGTCTCGATTAGCCAAGTTGCATAAATATGAGACGTAAAGCAATATCCAATCAATTTATAAAGCATCTACAGACTGGCTAGGATAGGAACCTATTTTATTGTAGGTTTCATTTGTAAGCTACACAAAACTGCCCTACTTCTCTCCTAACTAGGTCCAAGGCACTACATAGCCTACAACATACCACGTTATAGGTAAGTATAATAATTTGTGAATTTAATAAATACCTACTTGAGGCTTTGAGGTAATAATGGCAATCTACACTAGGCCTACCCATTTAGCCTTTCAGCCTAAGCCCTACACTGAATGGAGTTTCTAAAAATGTCCTATAAGCCTTATAGGACTACAGTACCCACATGCAGGTTTACACAATGCCTAACCATTTAGGCTTAGAGCCTAAGACCTACACTGACCGGAGTTTATATAGAATGTCCTACAGTACCCACATGCAGGTTCAATTACGAGGCTCAGCAAATTCAGTCAAAAGGCCTGACTAGGTAGTTACTTTGTATAGCCTAGCTTTATATTCATTACATACAAAGTGATGGAAGACTCAACTGCACATTGTTTTTATTTATTAACTCAACCTAACAGTAGACCTAGGATACCTAAAACTGTTGATATTATTCCTAAAGCCTCTACAGACAGACTAGGCTATTGTGTCTTTTATGTCTCTTGTGTCTCTTGTGACAAAGCATTTAGGCCAACACACGGTTGCAACCTTGAACCTTGACTGGGAACTGGGGCCCTTTCTATTTTGTTTTGTTGGTTGTCTATTGATAATGAGACACAAGGCTAGGGTTAGCATAGTAACTAGGCCCAGTCACTGGGACTTCTAACATCCACTGCATTACAATTTTGCTAGCATTGCATGCGTCTGGAAGACTTACAAAGGGGATTTTAGCTCAGCATAGATACCTACTAGGTTTATGGGCTTGGTATGGGAATCATTACATTTTAGGAAATATTGGATTTTTTTCTTCACGTAAGGGAATTCAATTGTACGTTAATAATTCTAATTACGATACAAGTTGAAATTAATTGCAATTTTATTAATAAATATAATATGTGAATATAAATATTGGGTGTTTAATAATAAATTTATAAAATAGATTTCAAGAATATAAATATGAAATGGTTACTTTATATAGCAAAATAATTAAGGTTTATAAAAAAAATGTGCGATAAGAATGATAGTAAATTAATTGTATTGTAAATAATAATAATAATTTTAAAAAAATATATAAATTTAAAATAAACTGAATGTAAAATGTTAACTTTTATATCAAAATAATTTTAAGGTTTATTACAAAGTTGTGCGATGAGAATGATGATAAATAAATTGTAATTAATAATAATAAATTTTAAAAAATTATAAATTAAAATTGTACTGATTTTGCTGCCCACCAAAAGTGTGGGCATTTTCGAATTGTTTTTCGGCAACAACACCAACCCTCTTTATAATTTGTTTAATTGACCCTTTGTGGCCGTGGGTTACTTCTTGTTGTTGTCCTCTCCGGCCCCTTTTGACACCTCTTCCGCGTCGTCCATTCGGCCCATTTGAGGAAGATTTTTCGCCCACATTGGGAGTTTTTTGGGCGACCGGCCCTTCACTCCCCGAATGAGAAGTGCCTGAAGTGGTGCGTGAACCTCCGCGGCCCCTTTCCGCAGCGCGTCGCCCTATGGACATCATTTTATGATTAGTCTATATAGATGTCAAGTTAAATTTGATGGCATTTGACTTACATTTGGTAAAATTTTCAAGTTTGTATTGTAAATATTATTAATTAGGGCCTATTGTATCCGCTAAAAACGATTAAACTTCTAATTTAAAGATAGCACAGTTTCTTCTTACTATTTCGCCTGCGGTTAACGTTTCCATGTGGTTCCCGCATAGACGCGTGTTGTGGTTGCGGCTCTCTTGCATCATTCATAGTCGTTGATGTGGCCTCGATGAGATTCGCCCAATGTTGAAGGGCATCATCATCTATTGGCAAAACGTTATACACATTTCAACTAAACAATCGACATGTTTACAAAAAGAATAGATTATTAACAAAATTAAAAAACTACACTAAATCGCATCACAATGTGAAATTTACATTCGGTGCATCGAAATAATTGAAATAAAATATAATCTTTGGAAAGTACTAAAAACAAACGCTAGTAAAATATTTGAATTTCGCGGAAAAAGCTTCATATTTAGTCAACATGGTGCCGCCACCAAACATCATGGCTGCGGGAAATTATTTGGCGCGTTTTTTGCCGCCTGTCAATCAACATATTTCTAGATACGCTTTTAAACAATGTGTACGACATGTTTTACAATTGCTACATCATTAGTTATACATTGATGTAGCATCAAGTTAAATCACAACTTGTAACAAGCCTAGATGCCACGAATATGCACAAATATAATTGATTAAACATGCATGAATAGTCTTGTCATCACTACCATCCCCAACAAGACAACAAAAAACATTTAACCGTTAAATGAAGCAAAATTGAAATGCGGGAAAAAGGATTTGAATAATTAGTGTAATACACAAAGAATAGCTTTGCAATAGGGCTAAGTAATGTTTAAAAAAAATAATAGCAGAATGCCAGGTTGAAACAAATATGCGTTTTGTGACATTTTCACTTTGTTGCCGTCCAATGTTGTGACTACATTTTGTTGTGATTTTCTTTATATAAATACAGTTTAAATTTCATTTAAATCCATCTACAAAGTCAATTTATCAATGCCAACACTCTAATTGTATCGCAACGAATGCAAAACAATTGTTTAAATATGTCATTTCGTTTGGTTTACTAAAGTGGCTCCAGCGAGTGTACCAGCGGACTCAAGAGTATAATATTATTATTCAGTAACAGCTTATAAAATAATGCCTAGTTAGTATTTTTTATATCAGATAATCTTACAACTGTAGTTCATTTTACTACTCTAAGTATTAATTTATTTTTAATTGTTACATTTTAGGAAAACCTATTTATTTGCATCTTTTATTGGTACAGTTGCTAACTGACTAGTTAAGTATTTGCCAACCTCGGAAATCGAAACGTCCCATCATAATAACACGTTAATCACTAAATTAGGCTAATGGGCAAATGGACGAAATAATGCTATGACATTCCAATTTGATTATTCTGGCAATATTTTACCTGTCCGACTATTTGTCCACTTATCACTGTTCGTTTCTTTGAACGTCAGGAAAAGGTCGTGATACGGGTGAGCCCACTCTACATTCGATCCTAAAACAAATCAGTTCTGAAGTTGTATCATCTTCAGGAACACGAATGTCAGAAGGTCCGTCTCATAAGTTAAACCCTTGAGGAACGAATCCCAGCTCCAGGTTGCGGGTTAAGAACCTGGGGGCCTAGCCTCGACGAACTTTTCGGAATCGGAAAGTACTTTCCGACAAGAAAAATCGTAAAGCTTAGCCTTGACGCTTGATTCGGATTGAGATCCCGAATTTTCTAGTCGAAACCGAACTTTTGAATCCGACAGCCAAACCCCCCATCGGAAACATTTCCGACAAGGTGACGTCAGAGTAGGAAGCCATCTGATTGGTTGACAGTCACATGTGCAGAGACATGTGTGCGATGTTTTCAAGATGGACGCTCTCTTGATGGGGCTGTCGCAAGTTGCTGTTTTAATTTGTCGATGTATTTTGACGCTGAGAAAATAAGATTTGTGAAAGGGAGCGGGGAGAGAGAGAGAGAGAGAGTTGCCGCAGTTGAATTTTCCAAAGTCCGCTTTGCGAGTTTTATTAGGCCTACGCAAAAATCGTGAGTGTCCTTGTGGAGGGTCTTTGGTCTCATCACACCCGTCATGTATTTCAGTGGTATTTTTATTATTTACTGGGGAAGAATAGGCCTAGGGCCTAGGATTCTAGATAATAGTACCTTAACCTAAACAATAGAAACTGGTAGGGCCTAACCTACTAGGCCTAGCCCCTAGGCCATAGACCCTTACGTCCTAGCTAGGCCCTGAAGTTTTGCCTAAGGGAGGGTCTACTAGGCCTAGGTAGCCTAGGCCTAGGGCCTAGGCCTAGCCCTAACCCCTACCCTAAGCTAGGCTAGGGGATAGGCCTTATGTCATTTGCATTAGCCACACAAAGGCCTAAGCTAAGTCTATTTTTTTTGTGAATGCTAAAGCCAACAAAACAGCTTAATAATTGGATTAGGCACTCCCTAGCCATATCCCAAGTTAAGGGAAGGTCATTGGTCTAGGCCTAAATAGGCCCTAGGGCTACCTATGGTAGGGCCTAGCCTAGGTAGGCCCTCCCCCAAAGGATAAGCCTAGTAGGCTATAAATAATTGTAAGCTAAGCCTAGCCTAGGCCCCATCAGGTTTAGGCCTTGCATTTTTTGTTAGGGCCTAGGCCTACTGTAGGAAGTAGGTTACCTACCGGTATCAGTTAGCTAGGCCTACCTGTGGGTGGTTAGAAAGGCCTGGTGTGCCTAGTGTAGGGCCCTAGGCTACAAGTCATAGGCCTAGGCCCCTACTCTTTCTTCTGTACCGGTAGAGATCATTGATCGGCACCACTGCAAAATGAGGTAACGCCAAAAATTCCCTACAAGGACACACACCATATGCCGCTTAATTTGCTACAAACCCAGTGATAAAGTAGCACTGGTACCTAGGCCTACTGTCTAAAAACATTAGGCCTAGTCACTACCGGTAGCCTAGATAGGCCTATCTAAAGTCACTCGCAACTTACGAACTTGCGTGTAGAATTTTGTAATAAAATGTAGGGTATAAATGTAAAAAAATGTAAAAATGTAAATGTAGGCCTAAAATGTATAAAATTGACCTTGTTAAATTCTAGTGCAGCAGCAACTCTTGGAATATATACTCTCTTCCTTCTCTTTACCTCAGCTCAGCGTCAATTGCAAAAATTGAATTGAAAGCTGCAACGGCTTCAATAAAAAAACTACGAATAAATTAGAATTTAGTTCATAATGGATGATATACCCTTTTGAAGTAAAAAGTCTGTCTGAACTTGTACCCCGATCCTTCTTCATTTGAAGCATAAGATTCATGTGCTAATATTTAGCACTCGAGTCTGCTTAGTACGTAGCGAGCAAGTGCAGTCAGCTTATGCGTTCCAGATTTAGGCCTACGCCATGCATAGAACTGCGTGCAAGCGAGTCAATGTAGATTTTCATAATTTATTTTGCTTGTTAGCAATTTTGAAGCCACTGAATATTGACATACACCTTAACCACTGCACCAAGTGACACAAAAACAAATGTATCATACAGGCATACCTGGGGGAGTTCCTTTTAAAAGGAGCTTATAAAAGATTCAGTTCCATCAATTAAAAAAATAACTTTTATAAGTTCTTTTAAGTTCCTTTTTACACCCTTACCTCTAAAAAGTTTAAGTTCCTCATAAAAAGGAACTAAAGTTCCTTAAAAAGGTTCCCTTTTATTTTTAACTTTTTTAATGCGACTGCAGAGTGACTGACGTGCAACTTGCAAGCATGCGTATTGCGTACGGCTGTCAAAGAGCACGGTGAGCGGTAGGGTCATGAATCATGATGATACGTATGATATGAAAACTAGGAAAACGCTTAAGTCCCGCCGCGTTGTTGGATGAGCGTAATTGGTGCATTGAGCTGCCATGTGTTATGCGGATTTTCTGTTGTTCTGTGAAAAAATCATATCTAAGTTGAACTTTTTTAAGATTAAATTAAATGAAATTAAAAAAATAACTTAAATTTTTAATCAATCGTAATTGTAAAAAAAGGAAAAAATCATAAAATTGCAATTTTCATGAGAAATAATTTTCCGATTGCGCTCAAAAACGTGGCAGTTCTAAGTTCAGAGATTTCGAAGGCCTCCATAAAATTTCATCGCAATCGGAGTATCGGTTTAGCCGGAATCATGTGGAAAAACAGACAAAAATACAACACAAAAAGAAAGAAAGAAAAAAAGAAAACATTCCGGAATTTTTTCTCCAGTGAAGGCCTAGTAGAATGGAATCTTTGCTTCGCTCGCTACGCTCATCTAATTATAAATGATCCATAACGGCAAAGTTGTTTGCTAACGCTAACAAAATCCTGAAAAGTGGTGCTAAGTACAAAATAGACTCATTAATTGTAACTGGAACGTTTAAGAAACTTTATAAAAAGTTTCTTGAATATATGAACTTGATAAATTAAAAGTTCCTCAACATTAAAATAAATCAAGTTCCTTAAAAATTCCGGAAAATGGAACTTGTTCTTTTAAAAAGTTCCTTCTCTAAGTATGCGTACAGGTTGAACGAATTCTTTTTTAAAGAAATGGCATAGTCAAGTCTTTTTATGTTTATGAATTTCTAGGCCTTCCTATTGTAAGAAAATTATTTAAAGAACATAAGGTATGCAGGGTGTAGGTACAATAGTTTTTTACCCCGTTTACATTGCTAGAGTTCGATGCAGGTTATGCGGTTAAAATAATTCATAGTTTAAACGGACACTGGTTTCAAGGCCGGTTGAGTTCATTTCAACCCGCATACATTGCTAGTAGGCTAATAAAACAGTAATGGGGAAAGATCTATCATTGAATTGCAGTATATCACACAATATTTTGTTTTATTTGTATAGGCTATAGGCCCTACAGGTAATATGGAATTTAGGCAAGTTGGTTTTGTAGTTAGTAATTTATTATAATATTTGAAGGCTTAATAAATTGAGAGATTCTTCTCCTTGGGGACTTTTTCTTGAGGCTGTGCCGCTGTAGCCAACGATCCACTCCAGACACTACAGGTACCGGTACTGCAAGTGCTGGAAGGTCTGGGAGATTTAAGAGGCACACCCATTGGCAGCTAGTTGATGCCCACCTTCAGGAAACTGTCAACAAAAAAAATCATGTAGTAGCCTATTGAATTGTGTGCTAAAGCCCTACTACTTGTAATAAAAATCTAGATGACATTAATTTTGGCCTAGGCCTAAATCATGTTCTTCTTTAAATTACTAAGCCTGATTGTTTGATTTAATTTTTTTTAAATATGCCAACTAGTTGTAATGAAAACTAAGTCCTACCTATATCACAGTAGGCGAGGCCTGAATTTAATTTGAATCTCAACTCAAGTGGCCGAGGAGAGTTTGGTAGAGAATGTGAGTGCCGGTATTTGTCTTTGAGATAATTTATTCACCAAGTTCAATTAATCTACATTATAGTCTTCTTTATAATAAGCCACCACCTTTTTAGAATAAGAAGTCTTAGGCTACATGGCCAAGATTTTAAAATACATAGGCCTAACGCCTAATAGATTTTATCCATTAGGCTTTTTACATTAGGGGCCCAAGTAATTTTTGACATTATTTTTCGATACATATCTGCGTAGGCCTTGGTATGCTACCGGTATAGATTGGTGATATTTTAAAAGTCTGACCTAGACCTATGGTCTTACAATAATTATTATATTTTAAATTTATTTGACGTAAGTTTATTGTAACTTCTTGTTTGATGGCCTGAATAACGGCAAATCATAATAGGCCTATGCTAAGTAAAAACATGAGACTGCAGCGCTGTCTGAAGGCTTCTAAACCTGCCGTATGTTTGACGGCAGAGCACGTTAGACGTAAGCAGCCACTAGAGCCGGTTTATGACCACACTTGCAATATGTAGGGCTTACCCCTGCCCCCACCTGCCCAACATAAAATCTTACCTCTTCACGACATCAGTAGTCCCGAACGCAGTCCATGTGCGGATTACCGCAGGGGCGAGGAGGGGACCGGTGCTGAAAGTACAGTAGTTTCAACAGTTCTTCATTTTAAGCTGCCGCACGACCATAACAATCATAGCGTTGTTGAATAATTGCTTCTGTAATAAAATAATAGTTTTTAGTTCAAGTTCTCTAGCATAGGCACTACTTTATATTACTTATTCCCCGTTTATATTACTAGCGTCCAACGTGGGCTGGAACGCGGATTACAATTTTTGAGTTTTTTCCCCCGACATAGGCCGAACCTCAATTAAGGTCCCCTGAATGCAATGCACACTACATTACAATGATCTGATATGACCTAAAGATTGCCTAGGCCTATCAAGCCGATGGTTTATGTCCATGTTTAGGTCTGACAATGCTCTCTAGGCCTGTTTGTAATTCTAGTGAGTCAGTAAGTTAGGCGTAGGGCCTAGTGCATGGGCTGACCTAGAGTTGTAACAGCGTTGAACCTAACCTAGTCCTATGCTTTAGTTTGGTTAAGGATTGGCCCTTGTGTATCTTATGTAGGCCCTACTTCCTAGGCTTATGCACAGGGGCCTAGGGCTTGAAGTTCCCTGGTCCCTATTTTAGGTTAGGTGAAGTCAGCTCAGGTCTTTCGTAGGCCTAGATTAGCAGATACTACATAGGCCTAGCCCCTACTACTTGTGACAGGGCTAGATTGATGAACTTTATGATGAACTTTATGATGTAGGGTCTAGGTACTAGGCTAAGATAAACATACCTCATGAACCTCGTAGGCCTATCGTTGGGTAGGCCTAGACCACCAGAATCCTTGTTCTTCTTTTGCTGATGCAATATTTCAAATAAGATTGCATGGCATTACTCAAGAACTGACGCCTAGGCTCCTAAAACTCGATTTTGAAAAGGTCTTGGGAACATTTACGTCTACAGATTGACACTTGTCAAGTCCCATGTGTTATTTTGTTTACTAAAAGTGGGCGAAGACCACTGCCTTCAAACCTTGTCGTTCCCACCGCTCGCGTCTGAGCGCTCTCCCATTGGTTGAATAAATTATGTTCCGACAACGGCTGGGATAGTTGTCGGAAACTTTACGAATTCGGGTTCCTCAATCCGACTGTCGCAAAATACCGTCGAGGCTAGACTTTCCGAAATTCGGTTTTTGTGGTCGGCCGAAAAAATGCTTTCCGACAGTTCGTCGAGGCTAGGCCCCCTGTATCCTAGCTGGGAAACTTCGCCTCGGCTTCAAACCGGTAAAGCAGTAATGTATTATAATACAACAGGGGCTGGAGCTGCAGGTGGCCACTGGCCGCCGAGTGCAGGCGTACTAACATAATAACCACGTGATCCGGTCGACTGCCCGGCGACCGGTTCACAGCATGAGACATCTCCAGGTTGTAACACTAGGGTTTCTGTTTCTGAGCGAGCAACACTCGCGGTATCGGACTACATAGAATATTGATTTCCACTTCGTCACTTGCCACAATCCACATATTTATATATACAGAGCCATCAAATTCCAACTTCGAATTCCAACTCGACACCTTCTGAAGTCACTTTCGTCGTGAAACTAATGGCGAGCTCTGGGTCGTCGTCGGGGAACCCCTTCCCTTTGACTAACTCCCCGACGGCGACGACAAAGACAACACGGACGGATGATGACACAGACGGAGACGACCACGACGGGGGGAACCCCTGCCCTCCCATATGCTTGTGGCTGGTTTTGACAAGCACAGGCCTGTCCACCCATTCTCCTCCCGCGTCTCACCTTACGTTCCTCCCCTTGGAAAGAAGTAGGGGCCTACCTTTGGTGGAACTTAAATTATAGAAACTGTTTTATCCCCCCCCGCGTCATCCCTTACTCCCCCCCTTCGTCTCGATTACCCAAAGTTGAAAAAATTGAGACTTTAAGCTAATTCAATAATTTACGGTTCCCGTCCTTTTTTGGGGGCGGGGGCGCCGGCCACAGTTAAAAGGGTTATCGTAGAAAAATTTGCCCAAACTGGGGGCATTAAAAAAAAGATTAGAATCCCGCACGGCAACTTTTTCAGAGGGAACCAAGGAAAAACCCACCAAAACGTAATGAAAGTCTTTACATAAAAAACAAAGCCGATACTACGGGCAAAAAGAGACTAAGCAAAATCCAAAAAAAACTTTGGCAATGAAATTAAACAGGAAAAATGAACCAAAATTTGATTCGGCCTTTAGTATTTCTTTTTGAAAATTTTGAAACTATATGCTATATGAAATACAAATTTTCCTTTTAGTTCATGATCTTTGAGGTCATTTTTAAAATTATTTTTAAAACTTATATCAGACGCCCACCTCCCGACGGGGACGACAAAGACAACACGGGGATGATGACACAGACGGGGCGACCACGAGTGGGGGAACCCCTTCCCCCCCCATATGCTTTTGGTGGTTCTGACCAGCACGGCTGTCCACCCCTTTCCCCCGCGTCATCCCTTAGTCCTCCCTTCGCCTCGATTTGCCAAGTTTTATAAATATGAGACTTAAAGCAAATCCAATCCCAAACCAAAAAAAATTTCCAAAGGGCCCGGTTTTTTTTTGCAATGCGGAAGTCTAATATTTTTAAAGCCAAAGTTAAATTTCTTTCTAAAAATACCAGATATGAATATTATTTTTTTTATGAATTCAGACGTAAAACGGTACCCAACATTGAAGTTATATGTAAAGAATTTTTATTTAGCGCTATCAAACTATTAGAATAGAGGCAATTTCATTTTTCCTTTCAAATGTAAAGATCTACTTTCCCAGTTATGGTGGTAATACCTCCCATTCCTGTTTTTGCTGATAGAGGCCTAACAAATTTTAAGATGGTACGTGGTTTTTGTTTTTTTTTCAAAAATAACTTTGTTGGCCTCTTTTGTGAATGGATGTATAATTAGAAGGTAACAATACATTTCTGCAAAATTTTTTTT